>JAMKCH010054555.1:0-28587 GCA_023653785.1 Ophioderma brevispina | reverse complement strand
CCATGCTACGCACATGGCGAGACTTTGCAACAAATTTTACCTTGCAGCTCAGAAACTATAAGCAAGCCATGTCAGCACAACACCCATGTTAACACAGTGTCTCATTGCACTAAGCTTGCAATCCACTGCCTCCTGCAAAGGTTCATAAAATGGAAGAAAGAACTATTCTTTTCTCTTAATTGTACATATTAGGTATAGGGTTGATCAAATGCCCCTCGCCCCTCATGTGAGCAGATTTTTTTTAAGCTTATAATCTTAAAATTTCCATTAGACAGAAAACATTCTCTGCCAATCCAAAAAAATTAAATTACAAAAATAAGTTTTAAGGGGCCACCATGCTTCGAAGCTGTGTTCATGAAGCCGGTGGGATGTTTTTGTTTTTATTTTGTCAAAACACCAGAAAAGGGAATTTTCATTTCATTGTCCTTGATTTTGCAAGATAAGGCAAAAATTTGCCAAGAATTCCATTCAAAGCCATCCTATATGCGAAATCTCTCAAGGCATGAGAGGGCGTTTGATGCACGTAGTACCTAGTTTTCCAAAAATGCCATAATGCAACTGAACATACCCTTTGGGACCTGCCATTTTGTATACTTTTGTAACACAATAATTCATTGGCTTTAGAGGTGGCCTTCTTTTCCAAATTTTGCAGGTGTTTGGGAAAGCCATTTAAACACCAACATGCCTATAGAGGCTTGTTTCGATCGACTCATTTTCATTTTTCATGCTAATTCCTAATGGGCCCAGGAAAATGAAGACTTTTTACATTTTGGAAGCAAAAATTGACATATAGTAATTTTGACACGAGTCGCTGTTAGTTCTCAAAGGATTAAGAAGATCGTGTTTAGGAGTCCATGTCAGATAACCGCTTCATTTTTTCTGTGTTCCATAGTCGTGCATTCATGCCAAAAAAAAAAATTAAATTGATTGCTTTCAGTAGGTAGTGTCCAAAATATTATGCATTTTTTTTAATTAAATTCTTTTGAAAACAATTTCCCCCCAGAATGCCTAAAATCACAGCAATAGTAAATCAGAGATCAGTTGCAAAACCTTATTTTACTAAGAATTATATATATTATATTATTAACAAAAATTTTCTACATGATGCATTTTGGTCCATACAAAAACAAATCTCAGTTCACATCAAATTAAAAAAATGAAATGGCAATTAAAATGGCTCCAATTAATATCCAATGTGCCACGAACTAACTGGAAACAAACTCTTTTGGGGCCTAATAGAAATCCGTTAAATCAAAGAAACCCCCTGGCACCTCTTTCCTGGAAAACAAAGGGCAGGGTAATCTACGAAGGAAAATAGTCCATTTTGGATTTCGAATTGGGACTTTTATCTGGCTTGCACGAACAGTTTGACTACTGGATACATCCTCTTTTTAATTTAACTTAGAACCTGTTTATTTGTCTGGTTTTGTGGGTAAATTTCACAGAGGAAAACGTGTACAAAAGTCATTCATTTGGGGGGCTGAAGGGGGTCAAGGGTTCTGTTTGGGGGGCTTGCGCCCCCTGCCCCCCCCCCCCCCCCCCCCTCCGCTGGTTACGCCACTGGTTTAATGTACATGAAATGCATTTGTTTTGTAATGAGATAAATAACCCTCAAAATGATCTTTAGGTCTAGAATGAAGGGGGCGCGACACTTTTTCCCCCAACACCTTGTTATTCGGTAATTGCCAACCATCTTCAATCCAATGTTCCTCAACTATAGAAGGATAAACAAATGGTAAATTGACCAGGAACACCCTTACTTTATTGAAATCTTTTCTCCTTTTTTCAATGAAATGAGATTTTTTAAAAGTTAGTTTAGCGACCCGTTACCCCTTCTCGCGACCCCCAGTGTTGGGGAAACGCTGCTCAAAACTAGAATTAACTTTTGTACGTCCAATTGGATGGGAAGGGCCCTGACCTCAATTAGCCCAAATATACAGGTGACGATCAATTTTTGCATTCACGTTCTTTTCCAATGTTATGACTTTTTTTTAAATTGTGACTTTGTTTAGTATTAATCTTCATTAACAAAAATAACTTGGATATGCTTCTCCAGAAGTCCACAACCATTTTTCTTCATTTCACATAAGACTCCAGTTGTAATTGTTTTGTTTGAAAAATTACTTGGCCAATCAGGTACTGTACCCACAGACACACCCCAAACAAATTGGAGATATAGTACCATGTGTGGGTGATACTTCCTACAACCTAAGACTAAGACCAAAACCTAAGACCCCCAACAAACTAAGTAACCAAAGCCTAGCCTAAGGACACCAAACTAAGACCCAAAACCTAGACCCAAACCTAAGAACACTAAACTAGCCCTAAAAGTAAGAACCCCTAAATTCTAAGACCTAAAAATCAATACATTTTGGTGCCAAATTGAGGGTCTTAGTTTGTGTAAGAGTCCAACTACAAAACTAAGACCCCCGTATCAAATTCACTACTTACTGTTGGTGCCAAAGAAGTTAGGGGTTTTAGTTTTGTAATGGTAAGGGTCCAACTACAACACCTAAGACCCTGTTCAAATTCAATAAAATAACATTTGGCACCCAAAAAGTTGGGGTCTTAATTTTGTGGTTGGGTAAGGGTCCAACGACAAAACTAAGACCCTGTATCAAATCCCACTAAATCATTTTTTGGCGCCAAAAACTAGGACTTTAACTTTGCACCAAACTTGTATTTAGGGGGGGGGGGGGGGGGGGGGGGAATTTGATACATGTTCTTAGTTTTCCTGTTGGACCCTTGCCCCAACTATAAAAACAAACCTAAGACCTTAACTTGCCAGCATAAATCCAGTGCTGAGACAGATGTATTCATGGCACTGTTGGTATCCTTGCTCCTTCATCAATGGTCAATAGGGAGGAAAGATGTCATCCATAGTAGACCAAAATGCCAACACTGTACTGAAAAGATAGTCCACACCATGTGAGTACTGCTTTTCTCACAGCTGTTTGACCCCATGCCAATTGTATCCTTATTTTTAAAAGCAATCTAATCGTGGCTACAACTTTGACAACTGATATAATGAATGGGACATGCCAGGCCTATGTCTCTACAAAAAATTCAGAAGATCCTAACTTTTTTTTGTGCCAAGATTTATATTAGAGGCATTTTTCCACGGCTTTGGTTTTTGTCTTTGGACCCCTTACTCTCACTACAAAACTAAGACCCTAACTTTTTGGTGCCAAAATGTATTTTAGTGGAATTTTATACAGGTCTTAGTTTTGTAGTTGGATCCTTACGCAACTACAAAACTAAGACCTTAACTTTTTGGTGCCAAAAATGTTTTTTAGTGGAATTTGATTCAGGTCTTAGTTTTGTAGTAGGGACCCTTAACCAACTACAAACTAAGACCTTAATTTTTTTGGCACCAAAATTATTTATTGGGAATTTGATAGTGTCTTAAGCTTAGATCTTAGATCTTAGGTCTTAGGAATGTATACAACCACCTACCATGGTCATGCTGTTCAAAAGGCCCTAACAAGCCTGAACTGCTAATCAGACTGTGTTTGTTTTGATTCAGTTGATCATGTCAAGGTCATTAGTTGATGTGTCTTTAAAATTTAAGTATTGCCATCACATGTATCCATCACCGACTGCTTAATTTGTGTCCCAATGTTTAAATACCTCATACTTACTGTTAGTGTTAAGGTGTGTGTTCCAATTGTCTTTGAACGACCCCCGATTTACCCAGATTAGATCGATTTTGATATCAGTTAAAGAACCTATTTTTGCTCATTGTCATCTTGAATTTGACCTCAAACTTCATTTCATATTCCCGAGATATAAACAAAAAACTGCCATTTTTAATGGGCTTCTTCGTAGCGTACCACAAGTCATTGGTAATGGCTCGTAGTGGTGTAGGAAAATGTATTCAACTGAGTAAGCCTGATCTGGGCCCCGCCCACAGTGTGTATCCATGATAAGGACGCTCCAACATGACCGCTTTTTTTTTTAGACTGGGGCGGATCGGGAACGTCATGGGTTTTACCCCCTACTCTTATTCGACACTGACTGTGATTGTACAATACAGTTGTGGCTCCTTGTACACGGGACCGCTGCTTAACTTAAAACGTCCACCTTCCGAGGACGGGAGGCGTTCATGATTCATTTGCCAATTTCCAAGTGACATGGAGGAGAGGCGTGTATTCTGGTATTTAATCAATCGTCGTATACAGATTAAATTTTTGTAAATTTGCGCCACAGGAAGCCCCTCACAGCTAGGCCACTCTTCCCCTTGTTAACCATCAGACTCAGTTTTCAGTTTATTTATTTTCTCAAGGAGTTACAGCAGGGGGCCTAAAAATAAATCAAATAGGACACTCGATGGAGGCCATACTGCATGAATCAGTGACTCAGGATCGCCCGGTCGTACGTGGCCCTGTGCTGCTACGTCATTCCGTTCATACGTCATAAATGCATAATTAGAGGCTATTAATGACTTCATCAAAATTGGTGGCACTGTTACTATTGATATCGAATTGTCTGTGGGCATTTTGTACCCATGTTTCAGCTGCCTGGTTACAGGTAAGGGCTATTAGCCTGTCAATCTGTACCCCATTTTGCGGCAAGTTGAGAGTTGGGATGGAATAATTGCAGAGATAGGACAATCATCAAGCTGTCACATCTAGCAATCAATTTGGACAGAACCAAACAACACATGCTTGTATTGCATATGCTTATTGCAATGAAAAGAACATAATTTAAACACAAATTAAATGCATAATCAATATTAGCGTATTAGGGCTTTGCAATATGCCCTACTAGAACAATCAAAACCTCAAATTTACCCTTCCCACGGTACTTGATGGGGCGTAGGTGTAATGCCAGGCTCTCATATCAAGTAGAGAACCACAATAGACATAAATCGTGACAAGCACCTTCAAAGACTGATGCATATGTCTGTGGTCGATGGTTTACACCTTTTCGTTCCAAACCTCAATTTTTTTGTGATTTAAAAAAAAAAAAAAAAAAAAAAAAAAAAAAAAAAAAAAAAAAAAAAAAAAAAACCGGCTCCTTTTCACTTATTACCTATGTATTTTCAACATACATATGACACCCCATAAAGCTTTATTTTTTGGAAAGCGTTATGTTTCAAGGAATCATTTATACAGTTGTTCATTATACAGGGTGGTCACTAAAATATATAGGTTGATATTAATGAAAAAACATCAGATTTTGTTCATCAATTAACTTTATTGTATTTTCCTGCTCAGTAAGAATCTTAAAACCAAGTAACATATTATTACAGGTACAACCATAATCTTCGATCAAATATATAATCGCTATTTTCCTTCAAGAACTACTGAACCGAATCAAGTGATGTTTCCATTAAAATTTAAAAATAATTGTGGTTTAAGATTCTTTTTAAAAATTTCTCAAATGTGAAACTTACTTTTGAAGTTATAGTCGCCTATAGATTAAGTTGGTAAATTCGTATATCAAACGTCATCTTTTACATGTGGCCCTTTCCCAGTAATTTCCAACTTTTTTTGGTCAACCTGGGGTCGTCATTTTTTTTCAAACTACTCAGTGTCAAGCTGTTATTTGTTTCTAATGTGTATAAGACTATAAATTTTAAGGAAAATAGAAAGCACCCACCTGATGTCTTTTCTCCTTTATTACTTTTTTTTATCAGAGAGTTTTGAAAATTGAGCCATTTTTTGGTTTGTAAAAAATGCAAATAGTTTTCTTAATGGAAATTAAGATATTAATTGGCCAAAAGGATTTAGACTTGTCTTCATTATAAATGTAAAAGTATGCACCTTCAGCCAATAGCAATCTGAAATATGAAACATTAACGCTTGAATTTTGACAATTTCTTGACATTTTTTTTTTTTGCTTCTATTTACTCCAAACAACAGTTTCTTGACATAAACAGTTTATTTATTAAAAATTCAAAAAAAAAAAAAAGTTTAAACAGAGGGCAGAGTGATGTTTCATGAATTGATTAGTTGGTAGGCTTTAGAACCTTTGCACTGAATGCAAGCAATCTCACCCATGAGTTAGGCAGATAATTAGCTATGTCCAAAGTGTTGGCGTGACATGTTGATTGAATTTTGACTTAAAATCTTATGTTATTGCCATTTATTAAAATCAAAAACGATTTAAGCTTTCTATAAAGATGAAACCTACTAACTTCCCCTAGTGAATGCTTTTTTCATCCTCAGCCCTTCCCAATGATCCAAAGCTGTTAGATTTGCATGGTTGCTTATTGAAAGCTTGCGTTGGACGTGAACAAATTTTAAAATGTGAACGGGGCAATTTTTGAAAATTTTACTAAAACGGATCGCACCTCAAGGTAAGTTGGTAGTTCACAATCCCATGAAACAACTAGAAACTACTAGAAATTCAAAGTTACAGCCCTCCGCCTCGTTTTTTTGAGATATGCAAACTTTATGTGTTGGACGTGACCACATGGGGTTGTACTTGACTGGTGTAACGGAAATTTAATGTTGATAGAGCCAAGCCATTTTACAGTGGTTGTCAAAACTTTTAATAACATTTACGTAGTTCAGTGAAAGTGCTCTCAAGAATAAGTAACACAACTAAGAACTTACTTTCATAAGATAACATGGCTTCTGCAAAAGTGTTGGACGTGACAAAATTGTGAACGGAAAATTGCGGACATGATTTCGAATAAAACCCCAAAATAAATCTGAATTATTCAAGGACCAGTCATATAATTTTTGTGGGGCATTGTAATGAGGATTGACTTTGTAAATGATACAATAAAATGCCACAGATATCCACCAGAGGAGTGTCAGTGTAATTGAATAAAAGGTCATCATGTGAACGGAAAATGTCACGTCCAACACCAATTTTGATTGCTCCATATAAGTTTTTTGAGGCACTCTGTGGGTGGCTACACCTTATTTTAACATGGTAATAAAGTGGTCACTAGTTGCCTAAAAGAACTCAAAAGTAAAAATTGTCGGTTCTACATAGCTAATATGGCAGCTGAAAACAAAAGGGGCATGTATTTTTGGTTGACGCCTTATTATCATTCAAATTTTGACCATTTTGGGTGAGCCGTCTCCTGACATCACAAGCACCATAAGTTTGGTTAGGTATGGGAGGTAGGTCTACTAGAGATCAAATAAAAACCAAAAAGTGACTCTGTATCACTTTCCTGTAAAAAATCATATAGGTTTTCAGTAACGAGAGCCACAATGATGCATAAAGACCCACGTGTATGGTGGAACTGTGAATGATTCTTGGAGACACAATACATGGGACACCTAAGACAAGTTATTGGTTGCAGACAGTTTTTGAACAAATAAGCTTCAAGATAACCTAAAATAGCTTTGGAAAAATAGAAATGTAGGGTAGTACAAAGTATTTGAGGTCAACATGAACCCGGGGTGCCCTTCCTCAAATGGTGCAAAAATACATTCCTTTCATAATTTTTTTTTAAAAAGTACATAATGCCCTCTTTAAATCCACTTAAATCTTAAACCATTTCAGAAACATATAATGCCCCTTTAATTGGACTGGGGCCCTTTAAAACTGGTAATGAGGAATGGCCGGTTATTTAGTAAATGGAGGAATAGCCCGTTTTAATAATTATATTGAGGAATGGCCCTTTCATGGGTAATGAAGGGTGGCACTTTAAATAACTGCATTGCCCTTTCAATTTAAATTGAATGGGAATGGCCCGCCCCTTTGGCAAATGGAGGAATATCCCTTTAATTTGGTAACTGAGAGATGGCCTGAATGGCCCTTTACTTGGTACTGGAAAATTGATGGTAATTGATTACTGGAAATTGCCCTTTAAAAGGTAAATAATGGGGAATGGCCTTTTAATAGATACAAGGCGATCACCCAGCTTTCCGCGACCACCAAGAACTCTAAAACCATAACCTCATCAATGAACTCTATCCATATCTCACCAACAGAGAACCCTAAAGATAAACTCATCATTGGTGAACTCCATCCATACTCACCACAACCAAAACCAAAAACCTCTAAAACATACTTCAGCAATGAATGCCACAACTCAAAACAAATAAACATTCTGAACAATTTGTGAACTCCATCCCTACTCACCCAAATGACGTTAACAACATAACTCATCATCAATGAACTCCATTTCATACCTCACTACCAAATTAACTCTATTAACTCATTAATGGGCTTCCATTATAACTCACCAAAACATAAAAAACAACTAAAACCTAACTCATCGATGAACTTCCATAACTCAACAAATAACTCCATTCCTACTCACCAAAATAACTAAGAACATAACTCATCATGACCTCCATTCATACCTCACTAACACATAAGCTTAAACGCATTGACGAGCTCCATTATAACTCACCAAAACATAAAAAAACTCTAAAACATAACTCATCGATGAACTCCGATAACCACAAAATAACTCTAAAACTCTGACATAACCCTGATGAACATCCATAACTCAACCAAAATAACTCTAAGAACATAACTCATCAATGAACTCAATCCATAACTCGCATACGAACTGGGAGAGAAACAACAAAAGGGGCCGCCCTTTCGCTATCTGCCCGAGCAGACGGCACACGCGGCCGCTCTGGCTCTAGGCAGCTCCGGCGACTGCGGAATCTCCTCGCCCCCTCTTTTCGCGCGCTAGCCGGTCGAGTCGGACGCTCGAAACACGAAAAACAAAAGTGTCAACGGGATGGAGAAAGAAGTCGAATGAGAAATAAGAAGCAGCGGTGACTGGCACGCAACGAAATGTAAAGACGAACACAAGGAACAAGGAACCAGAAGACGCGCAGGTAGCTGATGGGGGAAAAGCAAATAAAATAAGCGGGGTGGAACGGAGACAAACAAAGGTACTGGAGGGAACAGAAAGAATGGTGAAAAAAGGTATGAGAAGGGAGGGAGACGACGAGCGGGGTGAGGAGGCAGAAAGCGCAGGCGTAACACAGAGGTGAGGGGCACAATATAGAGAGAAGACAGTGCAGATACAAATAAAGACCACACCACCCAGAACAACAAAAAACCACAACACAAACAAGAACAAAAGCGAATACCACAACCAAGGAAAAATGAGAGATATAAGAAAAGGAGTGAACATCATACATTCAGGGACGAAGACAGGGTTCTGCTGAGGGAGGGTGGGGGGATGGGCAGGGACGATATAATCAGAGAAGGTTGTGACAGGGAAAGCAGGTGACAAAGGTTCAGAGTACGGAAAAAGAGCAGGGAAATCGAGGACTGACAGGTGTGGAAAGAAAGAATGGACCGGAAGGGAGGTTTGGAGATTTGTCAAGAGTGTAGCTAAATGACCGCGATGAAGAGAAGGAATGCGGAGAGGGCATGGGGAGGGAGCGCGAGGGAGGGAGAGCGGTAGAGGGAAGGAGAGAGAGCAACGCACCAGAAAGGAAGCACAGAAGGATAGAGTAGAGTGGACAGGGCGTACGAGGAAAAAACAAGAGGAAAGTGAAACAGAAAGTGAGGAAGTGGTAAGAGAGTAGAAATAAACAGGAGTTTGAGAGAAGCCGGGAGAAAGGAAAGAGTAAAAAAAGCTGAAAAGAAAGATCCGGTGAGACAAGATGAGGGCGAGAAGTCAGGGACATGGGTTCAAAGAGTAGTGAGTAAGGAGAGGAGTGGACAGAGGTATGGGGGAGTAGGTTAGCACAAGAAAAAAGAACCATGGAAAAAAGCGGGGAGAGGGTTAGAAAGGACATTTTCGTTTCCTCAGCCTATCCCCTATCCTCATCCCCTCTTATTTGTTTGGATCTCAAGCAAATCGCGTGCACCCGAATATGTTCCATTATCAAAATCACAACTGGTTGGCCTCATGCACATAGCTGTTCTATGCCTACATAATATGGAGTATTTATATATACTTTGGCCAATGTGGTCTTCTATCGGTTCCATCAATCAAAATACACGTCCTTTTATATTTGGTACCCAACTTTTGCTCAGTGGCTATCTTTCACATCTTTGAAGATAGGAGCCCATATCATCTTTGTCCTCATTAAAAATCGATAACTTTCGGGGCCCGAACCTTTGGATGACAAATTGGCGTCGCGTTTCCTGAACCACCAGAAAGGTGAATTACCAACTTCTTTGCTCGAGTCCATAATTTAATTCAACTTAGTAATATCCCCTTTTACTCCTTTCTTTTTCCGCAGTTCTTTAACCAATTGTTTTGGCCTTTGCCTTTTCTCTATCTTCCTGTTCCCTTTGTCTTTGTATTTTTCCCTTTCAGGCCCATGTCACTGGGAATATGCATAAAGTTAGCTTAAAATTACACAGAGTCCCAAAAATAGTCCTAAGTTGCACACGGTGTTCCATAGTTGCGAGATCTGCCTTTGGGCAACTTCAGGTGACTTACACCGATTTTTGAATCTCTGCCTTACTTTACGCATTTATCCCCAGTGACATGGTCTCCTTCATCCCGTTCAATTTTGCCTCTGCATAGCTCTTTCAATTCATCGCGCTCTTATAACCTTTCTTTAGTCTAGCCCTTTCTTCTTTTACAAAATTCCGCAAATCCACCCCTTTACCCAAGCGAACACCTAATTCTGTAAGTCTTTCAATTTCTAATGCAGCCATGAGTACAATTTATACTAATGATATACAAAATGCGCAACTTTACGCGCCAATCTACTATCTACTCATTGATGAAAATTTTAACTCTTAAGGCATGGTGGGAATACAAATACTATTGTAATCAACCTTCATCTTCATTGCTTGTGGAGGGTTCAGAACCTGCCGCACGTTCTGGTCGGGTGAATCAGCAGCACCTGCCAAACTATAATTATGAAAAAAGTCAATTAATCAACGAAATCAAATCAAATTGTGAAACAATCTCCAGCCTGCTTTTCCGTATCTATTTCGTTTTGTGTTTGTTTCGCCGGACGAGCCCCCCCCCCTTCCCCACCCAGTGTCACGACCAAATAAGCTATGGCTAATAAGAATAAACCAACGATACTAAGCAATGCAAGAGATTGGACACGTGAATTCTTTTAACTTTCTATTTACAACTTAATTTATTACCTTGACATTTCGGCAACGGATACACTTATCTTTTATTGATTTACAACACAAATCTAATTGTGCACAAGGCAAATATATAACAGATTTAGGTTGCAACAACCTTTTAAAACTTATAATTTTTGACATCAACATTCCAAAATGGCAAACAAAAATGGCTTGTGCCATGTTTTTTTTAATTCAGGAATACCTCAAATACTCACCCCCCATATTCTTTGAAAAAAATTGGTTTTTGTGGTAGGTTTTTAAACAACTGTGCTGAAATTTCAGGGGCAGGTGATACTGTTTAAGCTTGCATTTGCCTGACCGTTATTTTTCCGAGAACAAATCAGGTGTTCAATAGAATTGGGTTTATCCATTATCTGCATCTCAACTAAATTCAAAATTTTTAAAACGAGTATTAAGATAAAGGTTTGGAACTTTTTAGAGGCACACACGGATGCTAATGGAAAATTATGGCTTGCAATGAGCTTAAGTGGCCAGATCGACCTTGACCATGTTACAAGGTGTTTAATTATGTTATCCATTTTTTATCAGCAAGTAAGTAGGGAATATCCATTTGATTGATTTAGGTCTATTCATTCCCCTCATCACAAATATAGAAACTCAAGATTGTACTATCCTGGTCAATGTGCGGTCACAAAGGTGTTTATTATACGTTATATAGTGTCCGTTAGTTTATTACGTTATCCCTGATAGGCAACTGTGATTTTTGTTACAATTGTGACTCAAGACCCATTAATCATTTGGCTGGATTTGTCCACCTGAATAATGACTTGCACAAATGGTCAAAATATTTTTAAGTTCTCTGGCTTTCTAAGCATGTTGCCTTTTTTAACTTTTACGGATAACGTAATTGAACAAAACTTATTGCCTGTCTGTCAAATCAATCCAATTATTCAAAAACACTTGTCTTGTATAATTTAAAAAAAAAATTAAAGGTCCTAAGGTTCTCTGATGGCATTAATTCCTGATTTCCATGTATTCCATTCTTGGTAACGTAATAAACCCTATCTTTTGACACAGACACAATGTTTGCAAGCCTGCTTTAAACAAAATTCTGAGAGGTGGTGTTCGCATTTTTTGTTTCCCCTTTATCAATGACACATATTCCAATAAAAATTGCATAAAGAACACAATTCGTGACAATTTTTTTGGACTTTTTCAAAAAAACCCATTGGCGTGAAGTTTCGGTGATAATTGGCCATATACATACTTGTATACATGCTGTAATTATTACAGTCTCATTATTACTAATATTAAATTACGGCTCATGCCGTTTTCAACTTTGTGTTAATGTCAATTTCATGTATCAAGAAATGGTATAAAAGAAAACGTTAAGTAAGAAAGTCATAAACAAAGAGAAAAATAAAGATGTAAAATAATGAAAACTATAACAAAGGGCAAGGAAAAGAGGAAATAACACTAAAAAAGTATAGTCCCCAATATCATACACTGCATGCATGATTAAATTATCATATGCAGTTATATGAATTTCATATGATTGAGTTTACCAGCGCGTGGCAAATTACCACACTCGGAGTCTTCCACGCAGTTCTTGGAGAAACAACCGAGTACAGGGAAATGGTGTTTCAATTATATTCCCAAGTTCATATTCGGAGTTCTCCACCCCGGTGTTTTGCCACGCAATGTGTGGGAAACCCCGACTACGGAGTTTTTTCTTCCACGCGCGTGGGTAATCACCGACCCCGGTGTTTTTGTCACGCACTGCGTGGGAAAACACCAGCCCCTTAGGCTACGTGACAAGAACTCTGCCGGCGGGTGTTTTTGCCATTCACTGCGTTGGAAAACTGACGTTGACGTTCTTCCCTCCACGCGCGTGAGTAATCCCGACCCGTGTTTTGCCACGCCACTCGTGTGAAAACCCGGCTACCTTAGAGAATTCCCACCGCGCTACGTGGAAGAACTCCACCTGTGGTGTTTTGCCACGCATGGCGTTGGACAACTCCGGGAAAAACTCCCGACGGTGGAGTTCTTCCCCTCGCGTGGTAATCACCAACCCCGGTGTTTTGCAACGCACTGCGTGGGAAAACACCGGCTTCTTAGAGAATTCCCACGCGCTACTGGAAGAATCCACCCGGTGTTGTTTTTTTTTGCACGCATGGCGTGGGAAAACTCCTCGGTGGATTCTTCCACGCGCGGGGCATAGGTCTTTCCCACGCACCGGGATATAGCTCCGTGTGTGTGTCCCAGGAGAGTGGTTAAATTTCCTATGGGGTCAAATGTTAAAATTGCTCTAAATCTAATGAAATTATAACTCAAATTATTCCTTATGTAACTAGGAGTGCAAAAGTCAATTTGGTCCATGCCTGTGGTGCTTTTCCTTTCCAGATATTTGGGAAAATAAATTCAAGAAAGGTCAACGTTTGTAAATTCCCATAAATTTTTTCTTAGTACTTGGAACCCATTAGTCCGTGCATTTGAGATGGCTTTTCCAATAATTTCAGGTCATGTTGATATGCCATCAAAAAGAAACAAAGAACTAGGTCTTTCCTTGGACTCCTTTTAAAGTTACCTTCGAGAGGTTTTATATAGAAGCCTTCAAGTAATGCAAATGAAGTGCCGTCAAGCACTACGCACAACAATTACAGCGCATGTCGGACATCAATTGTAATACCTCATTTGTCATGTGGGCTTTATATAACATGAAACCTTTACTCATTTAAATAAGTTTTTCACGCTGATTTCTGAATATGCGCCCTGAATAAATAATATGGAAATGTTTATTAACAAGGAGAAAACAAAACTGACCAAACATTTATCTTTGGGTGATTATACTCCGATGCCGCATGCACAGAATTAATCTACCCATGTTATTGTTTCTTAGCATTGTGGGCGTCTTCCCACAGTTTCTTAATGCAGATCGAGGAACCTTTCCGAAGGCAACTTGCTCACTCTAACGGTGTAGTGCTAGAAGTAAATTATGTCCGGCCCGCCGTATATAGTCCGGGAACAATGAGGCACCAACATAGGGCACATTTGATTCAGTGGACTCGTCACGCAACATTAGATTCAAGCTTTATTCCGTTATCGTCTATGAGCCCCTGGACTGTTTGGCTCACGCCGGACTATATCTGCTTTCACACCAGTCTATCGAAGTCCAAGCAAAACTGACATTCATCAATAAACAGGTTACCCTGCCGTACATGTTTAAATTTCATTTAACCGCGTCAGGCGGGATCTTTCGTTGATAGTGTTGAGACGTAGTGGGATTCCTAAGTGAGTGTTTGTGGCACAGGAGGGCACCCACAAGGAGTTTTTTGCTGTTTGTTGTTCATGCTTTACTGGGTTAACCCTCACATGAACGAATGGCTTTGGTGGATAAACTAAAAACGCAAGAAAATTATATATAGATATGAAAAATAAAATGCCCTGTAAACCTTCAGACTAGTCGATACATCCTAGTTATCAATGCCTATAAGCGTTCTCGATTCCCTAGTGCTAAGTAAATTAACTATTAAAAATATATAAAAGAACTTGTGATTTAAAAAGGGCAACGACTACTTGAAATCAGCAACCGACTTCGACTTAAAACTGGGGGTCCGCCCCATCTGGTGGCTTATAATACGGAATCAAAAAAAATGTGCAAGGGTTGTAGATGGACGGACCTTGATAAATCACGAGTCATTGATTGTTGTTTTAATAAATAAATCGATATACTTCCAATGTTGAAAAATAAAAGAAAACGGATTAAAATAATGACCGAAATTTTGTAAGCACAACTCTTTTTCATCCATTCCAATGGGATGGATACGTTTTAAGCAAGAATTACGTTAATGTACGATATACGGGGCATTAGCATTAGGGAAGTTTAATGATGACCCAGGCTATTTTGTTAATTAATATGATAACCATGATCTACTTCAATGATCTTCAAAAAAAGAATTAATGTTCATCACAAAATCTCAACCCAATTAATCTGATGTGTAAATGACAAAGGGTTTCTACTGTAATCTAGGTAGATTTAAAGATATGCCCAATAAGGAACTAACCTCTTTTGGAATATCCTTAAACAATGGGAAGATCGTGTTTTCTTGATCTGCAACAGGTGAATGGTGTTGGATTTCGTTAATATCGGGTAGCACCATTGGTAAACATATAATTCATTGATTAATCCGTATTTGAAATAATCAAGAAAAGTCATTAGTTGACAAAGGCAAATCGTGATATTGCATATTGGATACATTCTCACACACAGTTTAAGTTGTAAATCTCTATGGAATGGCGAAAAAGGGTTTGTTACAAAATTGGTCCCTATCTGCTTACTTTTTAATCGATTTTTCATTTTTTTAAACATTGGAAGTCTCTTAGATGTTTTTTATAAAAACAACAACATCATTTATATATTGATTGCATAAGGTGATTGGGCCCGATCGATACGTTCATAGATTTTGTTAAGATTTCGTATATGAACTTCATCGATGTCCGTCAAATATCAGAAATAAAAATATGGGGTCACCGACTCGTTTTTGAGAACATTCCTATTAAAAACCCCTATTTTTTTCCCACAAATTTGTACCCCGTCTAGTAAAATTCATTTTTTCATGACATTTTTTTTAATATTAAAAAAAAACTTTTGAGTTTTGTAATTTCTCGTTGTATCTTTAAAGTTAACAAGATCTGTCGATTACTGAAGAAAAAGTAGGGGTCACCGATTACTTTTCTGTTTATTTTCGAAAATAACGGCATTTTAGTAGTCTAAAATTGCCAACGCGATATTGAGGTGGCGTAAACACGCCACAACTGTCACGCTGGCAAACGCTTAAGCTGACACGCGAACAAAAAAGGTCCGCAAAAATGTGCGCACTGATGAGCTCAATGAGCATTGTTTTTTCCCTCTTTGTACTTTTTAATCTTTAATATTATATGTGTTGTGATGTATATGAGAATCAATATTATAGGTAAGAAAAGGGAAGACAAAGTTTATGGAAAGGTGAGAAGGGAAAAGCAAGGGCCGTGTCCCAGATTTCGTGATTTGAATGTACTCTGAAACCCATGTATTAACTGGACGAATATAGGCCTACCTATACTTCTTACACTTTTCTGAAACTGTTGTCAAATTCGTTCCTTTTACGAAGTTAAGCGATATTAAAAACAGTTGTCATTGGGAATAGGTGATTTAAGATTTGCCTCACTTCATGTTTTTAAAATGATTATGAAGTTCCACGTAATTGATGTGCAATCTTTAAGAAAATACATTCAAAAATCCTTTTTATTTTACCGGTCATTCCTGCCGTAAACTTACCATGAATTTCCTTCTTTTTATTAAATTAGCGTTTTCCATAAATGAAATTGCTGTTGGAATACTGAAAAAATGTCTTATTCTACATAAAAGTGTACATACAAATGTGATTTTTCGGATATTCCTGGTGGATTTACCGAGCAAAATAAGAAGGATTGGTCTTTATCTGTCGGAAATTCGGTGAAATGACACGTGATATTTCCTTCAACGAAAAACTATATAAAGATCTATTAATCATCATGTTATGCATTGTAACACTAGCTATAAGACCTAATAGGGGAAATGTTGTTGGAAAACAAAATACTCTTGTCATCTGAGATTGTATTCATTAGACATTTCCGAGTCCTGACATAGAAATGTTGAAAAGAACAACACACTTTTTGAAGACGACATGAAAAAGTGTGTTGAAAAAAATCAGGATTAGAGCTGCTTATTTTCGGAAAAAGAAGGAAGTTAGTTATTTACTTGATGGGCCCGTTTTATAAGTAAGCAATATAATCTTTGACTCAAGTGTGATATAAATTGGATGTTCAGCCAAATTATTGGTTGAGCTATGAGTTGCGCAAAAAATATTGGCGAGACGTAGTCGAGCCAATATTTTAAAACTCATAGCGAGACCAAAAATCTGGCGGCGCAAATGCATCCAATTTTATCATTATCATGCATTAGATCCGATATATTGCGTTATCGGCCACCTCGAAGCATGATAATGTTTAATAATGCATTAAGGAGGCTAGGACACGATAGATATGTCCGAAATTTTTCATTGAACTCGGTATGAACAAACTTCCAGCGATGGTAACCAACAATCCAAAATAAATAGGGGGGTCACCAACCTCGTTTTTCATATAATATGATTCAAAATACCTATTTTTTGCATTTTTGTATCAAAGACTTAGTACACACCTATGGAAAATTTGATTTTTACGACAGACATTTTAATTATAAAAAAAAAAAATTCTGCTCGAAATTTTTTGATGGAATTTAATCAAATTTAGCGCACTATAGAAGCTTTCGATTAAGAAGAAAAAAGATGGGGTCACGAACTATTTCTCAATAATGTAAAACCAAATAGCACGTTTTTAGTGCTCAAAATTGTGAGAAAACAACGGTCTACGCGACATTCAGAGGCGTCACACGCAACATAGATTACGCGATATCAACGCGCTTAATGCTCTCGCGCGATGATTGTATCGATCACGCATTTCATAAGACCAATATCCTATTTACCTATCTCTAGTTTGCCTTTTAATGAGAAGACATTCTCTGAAAAAAGTGATGAAAAAATTGGGAGCATTGAATTATTTTAATAAATACGTTAAACACAAGAAAGATGGCCCACACTGCCGTGGACACCGTTTAAAATACTGCAAAGTTTATGGAAACTTTTGCAATTTTGGAGGATTTTACCGGCATTTGCCAACACAATACTATAAAATCGTTGTAATTTACTGTGAAATGCCACCGATTCGGGTTATTTTTAGGAGAAAGAATTAACTCTCGCAATTCCAACTAGAATCTTGTAGATTGAAAAATTTTATGACTTTTAATGTTTATTTCCGTATTATTATCTCTTGAAAATTTACCTTATCTGTTCTTTGGAATTAGTGACGAGGAAGGGGGAGGAAGATGGGGCCGGTATAGCGCGGAGGTGGAAGGGTAACTTTTGTAGGTAGGAATGTGTGAGCCCCGGAATTTCCGGAATGGTGGGGGCATGGGCCCCCCGTGATTCATTATTTTCATTCTCAAAGTAAGGTCCTTAGGAACTCAGTGAAATTCGAGAATTGCAGGCGCAGGAGGAGGAAACAAAATTTGGCCTAAAAATTTAGGCTTCTTAGGTAATAAAAAATTACCCAAAAGGAGACCTCAAGGACGGAATTAGCATCGCCTCTTCTACACCGGTAGGCCTGCAGACTTTTTCTCCATCCACACTCATAGACTTACCGCCGCGGAGGGTGTTCTACTACAGCACTTGGGGTTGCACTTTCAAAATTAAGGGTGGCTGTGAAGCAGGAATTCAAAGGAATGTTTTTTTTGACCGATCTTCTTAATTTGTTGTTCCAAAATATATTAAAGTATTACAGATTTGAGAAGGAGGATAAGCCTCAAAGCATCCAAAATATGTATATTTTTTCCCCCAACATACGTATTTTTTGAGGGGAAAGAAAATCATAAAAAATGGAGAATTCACTACATTGTTTTTGGTTTCCCGTAAAAAAAATATAATTGAATGTTATAATAAAATGTGCCTTGTTCGTTTTGTATTCCAGAGTCATAGTTTCTAGGGTACGGTATTTCCCCTTTTTCAAAATTTTCTGCACTATTTATCACATTATTTGCCCAAAAAAAGCCTAACAAAAACCGCGTGTTCAATTTGGAACAAAACGCCAAGATTGTTCAAAGGTTGACATCAATCCGATTTTAACAAAAATGCAAAAAACTAAAAAATACCGACCATAGATTTTGATTGCTCTATACGATGCATCATTCTTACTGTTGCTGATATGGATTTCGAGTAACTGGAACCGAAAATTCACGAATTAATCGCCGAAAGTGAAACACAGAGAAATCGCCATTTTGTCCAAATATTGTTCCATTTCGCTACAAAATATAGCCTTATTCCAAACACAAGCGTTTTCTTCTCTTATTCTTCACACTGCTTCTGCACAAGGTCAAATTGCTCATTGGATATTATGATCAAAATTCAACCATTATGGAGGGCCTTAATGTGAATGAATTTATTTAAATGTTTTTTGAAATTTTGCAAATTTAAGCAACTCACGTGGGCAACATTTCCAATTGGTAACAAGTTACCATGGGGGTGCGTCATATCGAATCGAGGCCTATCAAGGCGTTTCTGATGCATTCATTACATCGCGCGCGCAGAATAGCACAGGCGCGTATTGCGTAATACGCGAAATTACCCGCACTTTTGAAGTTCAGCCCATGTGATTGTTTCTTGGTCAAAAATGCGTAACTTAGTAAAAGTAAAAAATGAAAAAAAATATGAGGAAAAAATAAATAATATATAGATTCGTTAAAATATATGGAAAGAAAACATGTTAATGACGTAAACATGAAAAAAACTAAAAAATGTCCATTTGACATAGTCCGGACTTCACAGCCACCTAAAGGGTGCATTTCATGACTGTTTACGGTCACCTTGACCAAGGCCAAAACCACCTCAAAACTACGATTCAAACTCCTGAATAACTAAGCCAATCCCACTGTGAACTTATACAAATTTTAAAACAAAGTATTTATTAATTGGTGCTAACCAATCTCATTCAAACATCGATTAGGTATCAATAATCAAGATTAATCTAAATAAAGTTGTTAATTAATGAACTACGAAACTACTACCTGGTGTGTGCCGCGACGAGGGCTGCAGCGAGATTACAATTACGATGCCGAAATTGCAAAGAGTCCTGGCGAATAGTCCAGCGTAAACTCCAATTTCCAATAGGGGGACGGGTCCACGGACGGACTTGTCCTTACGAAGGAAAACCAGTCTCATGACTCCCGAAGTTGGAGGTCGACTAATAATAAAAGTCCAAAGTGCTGTAGCTTGTTTATCTTGGATAACTCAGAGGCACGAAAATACGGAGACCGAACACGGCTACACATCGGACGAAAAACACGGCTGGAGCTGAGACTACTATGACAATGTCCACTACAGAAGGGGACTATGGTTGACTGCGATTACTGTCGTGACAACTTGAAAGCAAATTAAGTGTCACTATACTCTTCTAATAACTGGAGCTTGATGGTATGTAACTCTGCCTCAGATCTCGCACCAGGGCTTTATATATCCTCTCAAACAATACTGGAAGGATCTGGTCCTCTCTATAGGAGCATGTGCGAAATATAGTCCATTATGTCATAATTTTGGAAAGGGCCTATTATTCCACATGTACTGAATAAGATTTAGGATTTCATAGCAGCTCCTCAGATGTGTAATTATACAGGCAGTGCGCCACCTATCTTCATCAGGGAAACCTGGTCGGACTTGAAGTTAACTCCAGAACCTTCTAAACATTTCTAATGAAAACACAAGGTTCTAGAGCTTTCTCCGGTTTTTCTGTTTTCATCTGAGATCTTCTGGTTCATTTATTTGCTGTCACACACACCAGTTATGCACACAAAAACAGGTATATACCTATTGTAGTACTTAGCCTAATTTATAATATTTTACTGTGCTAATTAGAGCAATCTGTTCAAAGTGAAATACATAATGCAAATCTGGGCCTGTTGCTAATCAATTTCCAACACTTTCATTGTGTTTATAGTTCACCATATATCCTCGAGAAAAGGTTATTTCCAAATTAAAGTTCGATCCGGACGGTGACACCATAGGCACTGGTTGTCATTCTATTCCGTTAAACGGAAACAACAGACAATTCTTTCCAGTGCAGGCAAATTTCGCATATAAATTTGGGCACACATAGACCATGAGATCAGATATAATATAAGAATCTCTTTTTTTTTACAAGGTAATTTATAAATATATATTTGGTCAATTGGCAGGGGTGGTTGTGACAAACGCGCAGGCCTACATATATTTAGAACAATAAACAATATTGGATTCCATTCCTACAAATAAGTCGTATTTTTTTTAACGAATAACAATACTTTCGCAAGCATTTCATGGGGAAATATATGAAAAATCAACAGTCACCATCATTCATCCAGGGTCCTTTTAGGTGATTTTTTCATCAGAAGTAGTTGGAGTTTCTTGGCATTTTAGGTTTTACCGTCATGTTCAGGCATCTCGCGGGCTTCCATAGTTTTAGGTGCGACATCTTACGGCATGCACGGCGCGCAGCTGCTGGATTTTACGCGGCGTACATTCGAACGGATACTGACACGCATTTTTAGTGGAAAATCCAACTTGGAACAGTGCAAGATTCTAGTGCGCGGAGAACGTGGCCTAAGCCTCTTAAATTCTCTGTTGAACAACAACATAGGCATACTTCATGGAAACATGTAAGGGGCCAAAGCGTGCTTGCTATCTTCGGAATGGCGCACAGCGTACGGCAAGGGTTTGGTTTTTACTCGCGCGGACAGCTAGGAACGCGCCCCAAAGTCACAATTTTGGCAGGAAAATGTGCGGGGGACTGGTGCGCGCAGCTATTAACGTGATCCAATCACCTTAAAGGTGCATTTCGTGGAGTCCGCACCTTCTGTTTTATTCATTGTTCATAGATATCCTCGAGGAAAAAAGCTTGGTTCACAAACGTTTAGTCGATCCTACCGAGAATTTGCGGTGTGTGTTTTGTGCCCATTAGGGCCACTTGCTATAATTTGTCCGTTTACGGGACAGAAAATACCAAAAGTGAATTTAGTTTACACACCCGATCGATTTGCATGTAAGATTTAGCACACATGGATTACTAATGTGAACGGTTCAGATGATATGAAAATCTCACTTTTTTTAGGTAAGTCGAGGGGACGAGACTGGATCACGAAAAATGCCCCTTAAGGTCAAGTCATCTTTAATCCTTGCCTTTTTTTTATTCACGTAGTTATTTAATATTTTTGGTTGTTAAAAAACTGCTTTAGCTCCAATCAATTTCGGCGTTTTAAGGAAGTTTCTATTTTGTTGGAAATGTGCCGGTGTACCTCAAAGAGGGGAATCGGAGAGAAATATAAACAAGTTAAATGGTACATATGGGTTGAATTGGGGACCAAACCAGAAAGTCGGAGGATATCGGGTTGTAGGAGTAATAGAGCGGGAGCACGGCCTGGGCCAAACATCATGTTAATGTACACTACATCTACGCTTTGACACCTTTGGTAGTTAGTATGTACCCTCTGCAATCAAATGTAGTGGTTTCAAAGTGTGGTGTCACTTTCTCCAATAGGGCCCAATTAGTTACACAAGGGTCGAAACTTTAAAATACTCCAATCATGATGAAATATATGCCATATTGTACATCTTGTCATCGGAGTCAAAATGTCTAGTTTGTACCATCTATGTCCATTGGTTTTAGATTATGGGTAAAAACATGGCTAAAAATTGTAAAAAAAAAAGGTCCAATTTCCATTTGGCACAGGGGTCATCAAATCAGAAAAGTTCTCCAATTTGGTTTGAAAAATAAACAAATTCTTCTTCTAGCTTAATGTGACAATATAAGGTAATAGCCTGTGCATCTGCAATGCATAGTTATCAGAGGTAGGTTATGTGACAAGTATAGGTCAGGGAACATTAATTCCAATTGCCTGACCTTGCTGATCTGTATCTCCGGTAAGTAAACATTTAACAAACCCAAACTATACTTTTTGGGGCGTCCTTTCCTCAGGCAAATAATTGCAGTATTTAAAATATAATCAGAGAATTTCAATATTGACCCCTGTACATAATTGAGATTGACCTTTTACCGTTTTAGTCATTGTTACCCTTTAACTCAAAAACCCATAGTCGTAAGTGGTACAAAATATACATTTTGGAATCCTTAGACTAGACGGCCAAAAGGAAAGGTGCAAAACTGTTTGGAGTAGTGCAAAGTTTGAACCCCTGTGTAACCTTAAGGGGGTATTATGGGGTCTGATTTGGTAAATAATTGGTCCATTACGCAAAGGCATGTAGCAATGGCTTAAAAATGCTTTTTTATTCGATCGACAATCGGGACAGTCGTTCCCGAGATAGGGCTGATCAGTGAAGCAGTGTACGCGAAATTTGCCAAAAACGCATTAAGTCTCCTATTTTATCATATGAAAAATTTTAAAATGGGTTATATTTAAGATATTCTAAAAGATATTTTTTATACGCCATTTAACACATTTATTTTGGCATAAGTCGAAGTAAATACAATACTTATATGATTTTTGTCCAGATTTAACGGAATTAATGTACTGGGTGGGAAGTGATTTTTTTTATGTATTTTGTTTTCTCACCCTGCGATTATTTAAAGAAATTATTTTAAAAATGAATTACAGGACAATGGATTGCACCGATTTTGAATTGAGTCTTTCACTAATAATTATGATAATCAGTTAAAAATGAAATTTTTAAAAAAAAAATATACAATTTCACCGCAAAAGCGCCCTCATTTTTGTCTAAATGTTCGAGGCCTATACCTCGTTTCGTTAAAATACGCAAACAAACCAAACGCAAAACGACTTAACTAGAGAACGCTACCCACTACAAGCTATGCACATGAAATTTGGCATACATCCCCGTAAACATGTAGATATTGGGCTCAATATAGCCCCATATTTTCTCAAGACTCGGACCAGTATTGGCTACAGTTTATCGGCCAATATTATTTGCTCAACGGCCCCCCCCCCAAAAAACGTTGGACCAATATTGGGCCGGGCCAATGTTGGCACAATATTGGGCCATTCTTCTTTGTAAGAGATATTGACCATATTGGAATTTATCAATTATTTTTTATTTGCAAACAAATATTTTCAACCCTGCTTTATTTAAATAAATTAAATATTTGACGCTAGTCAAATAGTTTATATTTTTTTATTGAAAATTGGTATTATATAGTATAATATTTTTTAAATATTGTGTGCTGATAAAAACAATCGTCCTTGAGAGGTTTAGCGTATTCTGTAATTTTTTCGTGTTGCTCACCCTGCTATTTTAGGCAAACATTAAGACCAAATAAGGTTCCAATATTGGGCCAACGTTATCCCAAATAATTGCTCTATATTGGATTTGGACTGTGGTCTATTGCAATATTGATGCCGCCAATATTATAACCATTAAGGATGCCGATATCAAGCCGATACATCACATTGCCAATGACAACCAATAGTGGCCCAATATACGTAGCCCGTGATGCCGATGCCAATATTACCGATGGGGAACCATTGTTGGGGCAATATGTCGTGCTATCTTGGGATATTGAGCACATCTACGGCTCATTGAACCATGAAGGCCGATTTCCAAAGTTTTGTGTTTCCACATTCAAATTACACCAGGAATTATGTGATTGGTTGGCGATTGCCGGTGCCATGGACGGTAATCAAACTCCTGCTTCTGGTTTCCCTGCGTATTACCCCCTCACACCTGCCACCCAATTTCGTCCAGTATCTTTGTTTAGTTTTTTAGGTTCCGTTCGTTCTATGTTTAGCCAATCAAGGCCTTACGTGTTTCCTCCATGGTACCATAGCAAAATTGGACATGAATTTTAAGACTTTTGTGCATGGGCTACAAATTGATGATTACACATTTAATATTACACTCATTTAGGAAATTAAGGAAAATCACTTCAAGGGGCCATTCTCTTCTGCGATAAAGTTTCAAGTTTGGGTATCCAAATGACCAAATACTACCAATATTAATGAAATTCCTGAAAATCAGTAAATCGTAACCTTTAATATTTTCAGAACACGGAACAATGCCTGGGTGATCTTAAAAAATATCCGAATTTCAGTATATTCCCAACTTGGACGCTAAAGTAACGTATCTGGTTAACGTATCTGTATGGCAAGCCTTTTTCCCCTAATCGTGCTGTTCTTATTATCAGGTATTAACCATCATACTTTACATGGTCGTTCATATCAGCAAATCTCCAAAAAGGCTATGTATATCGAACGGGTTATATACCCGATACGGGGGTATATATCCAGCCAATACCCGTTGTTTGTGGGAGGATCAACCGAGATCTCATATGGACTGAATGCTGTTAAAACAGCCCTCCTGCAAATGATGTGTTATGATTGGCTTTGAAGGGGAGGCCAATTTCGGGGGCGCTTTTCCAGGGTGTTTAGGTCGTCCGATAGGAAAGACCGTATTGCAGCATTAGCGTGTGTCGTCTGCCGGCGGGGCGGCGTCTGCGTCGTCGTGAGCTTTTCTTTCTTGTGAAAATAAAAACTGGAGATTCTGTACCGTCATACGGGGCTGAAACTTGGTGGAAGAGTGTGGGGCTACAGATTCTCTAACTGATCTGTTCAATTTAAAGAATCTGTATATATGCATCAAAGTATCCTTCATTTGCAATAATTAATTATCATATTTTGACCTATTTTCTGGATTTTCATTGACACTTTTCATGTGGAATAAAATATCTGGGGGAGATCTGTAAGTCATACAGGGCTGAAATTGGCCGGAAGGGTGCGGGACTATACATATTCTCGAACTGATTCGATTACAACAGTATATATGTATCTAAGTACCCCTAATTTGAGTTTGGCATCATTAGCATTTATGACTATTTTCATATTTCAATTGACACTTTTTTGTGACACACATATCTGAGATCTGTAACGTCACACATGCTGAAACTGCGTGGCTTCGAACTGATTTTCATTTGGGGTGTGGTCCGTGGGTATGGTTGTGGTTGGGGTCTGGGGGGTGGTCGGGGTATGAGGGGTGTGGTCGGGGGTATGGGGTGTGGTCCCAGGGTATGGATTGATGTGGGCTCGGGGGTATGGGGTGTTGTCGGGGGTATTGCATAGGGCCTACACTTGTGAGGTGTGGGTCCATGAGATGGGGTGTTGGTCTGGATAATGGGGTGTGGTCTGGGGATATGGGGTGTGGGTCTTGGAAGTATGGTTGTTGCCCAGGGTATGGGTGTGGATTGTGGGTGTTGGGTTGGTTTGGGGTATGGGTGGGTGTGTGTGGTCTGTGGGTAAGGAGGGTGTGTGGATCCATGGGTTATGGATTTGTGGTCTGTTATATGGGGTGGGGGGTATGGGTGTTCTCTGGGGGTATTGAAGGTGCAATGGTCCGGGTCATGGGTGTGGGTCCTGGAGGTAGGGGAGGTGTAGTCGGGGTATTGCATAGGGCTGACACTAGTGAGGGTGTGGTGTGTGGTCCAGTGATATGAGGTGTGGTCTTCTATGGTTCGAGAACCCATTACATATATCAGACGACCTATTTGGGACCGCTCTCCTTATTTTTTCACCAATTTCAGGGTTTTTGAGCTGCACTGAGTGGCATCTCTGGGAAAGTTCTAATGGATCGTTTTTTGCAAGCAATCCCAAACGTGGGTCCTTTTTTATCTATATTTTGTACAAAATGGGCTAAAACAGTCAAAATAGTCCCATTTGTTTCATTAAAAAATCCTAGAAATGAGTACCGATTTGAGAAAATTGAAATCCGGAAGATAACGGACTGCAACCGAAATTTAAAAATAGCGTTTATTATTAAAGGTGTGTGTTCCGATCACTGTCGGGAAGTTTCAGCCTCCAAATCTCTTTCTTTCTAAAGATATAGCTACAAACATACCAAATTACTGGATATCCCACTAATTACTACACAGTAATTATTAATAACGCAAATATTTTTTTGTGTGTGTGGGAGGTGGTGGCACGTGGCAGGCCGCTGTAAACGTTTCAAATGAAAAAAAGAGCATTCCCAAACAGCGCCGGTGCCGGAAATGTTTTCGAGGAGGGGCCGGGGGGTATTGGATAAAGTGAATTTGGTTGGGGGAAAGTAAATATTTCTGAGAGGAAAATATGCAATTAGCATAGGAAATCAACAATTTTTCATGAAATTCTCGAACAAATATGCCATTTTTTTCAAAAAGTGGAAATGTTCATTTTTTTCTGGGAGGACATTGCAGTGGCGAAGGGGAAGGCCAGCACTGGAATTGAGGGTAAGGCAGGTCGAAAGTTTTCCCTAGCATCACCACTGTTTTTAAATATATTTGTACTTTTATAACATTTGCATTTGGAAAAAGATTAAATTTCCTACTTAAAAAAAACTTAATAAAATATTGCTTTTTGTGTTCTGGTGTTCTGATTTGCTATATCCGTGCAGGTTATTAAGGTCAATGGTCAAAGGCCAAAGCACTCTTTCAAAATGCTTTAAAAAGGTGCAACGAGAGATTTTAGGACATGTGTCATAATTATGTAGTGATTTTATAAATAGATAAGACCCCAAGGTCCAAATAGATATCTCGCCATGTGGCTACGGAAATGCCTTGAAAGTGAAAACGAAAGGCGATTTTGATTTGCTTAATTTCAATATGAATTTAGTGCTTGCTCCAAGAGTAAATTAGATATTTCACAATTTTTGTACCAAAGAAGTAATTCTCAGTTTAATCTTTTTATATGAGGACATTTTTTATAAAAAAGCATTACATTAGTGCAAAGAAATCAGAATTTTTACATTTTTAGCGACACTCTGTAATGTGAAAACTCTTGTTGCACGTTTAAGATTTTACCATGTTTTCTATTATGATTCCTTGCTACTTTGTTAATTCAAGTATTTACCATATCTAATAAATTATCAAAATCATACATATATAATAACTATATGTTCCCGCACACACAAAACTGGCACATTTTCTTGAAAAATGAATAAAATGTCACCCCAATTTCTTTTTCCCAATATCAGTGACTTATGGATATGTATATACTTCAGCAAACCATGAGCTAACAAAATACCCGTTGAAATCAACCACGTTCGGGGTCATTTTTCAGCATCATATTGACCCTTGATATAGTCCTCTTTGATCAAACGAGGTGGTTGAAATTAACCACTTACCAAGGTTATTTTCTTTTATCAAGACCTTTTGGCATCCCGATTACACAAATGATTCTTACATGTAGTTATTTTTCAAAAACATATGACCCTCCCAATATAAACATTTTAAAGAGACACTGGCACATTTGAAAAATAGTGCGCCCTCAAGATTTTTCAAAATCGATATTTTGCATGGTTGTAAAGCTTTTATATACAAAAACCCTCACCCGAAATGATTAAGACCAAATCAGCTTCCTAATGGGTAAACAGAACGATTTTATAATTTAGCGTCGCCGGCGACGCTAAATTCAGCAGACGACTAAAATGGCTTTTAACACAAAAACACACACTCCGTATGCATGTTTCTCACGCTATGCACACTGTTTGACCGGTCTATAACCTTTGTGGTTTTAATATCAGTGAGTATGAGTCAAAAATATTCATGTAATTATAGACATTTGTTGATTCAAGTTATGGAAAACTTAAAAGGTGGCCTACAAATTACCTGGATGTCTTCATCCTCATATCAATGTCCCTATCTGTTTTGGGGTATGTTATTTTTATGTGTAAAATATATCCCTGTTCTTCCAATGGCCTAGACTATCATTTGAGAGCAAATTGAAGAAATTTCATATTTTGTGAAAATGTGTCGGTGCCGTACGTTTTAACCCAAAGGGGTTATTTTGACAACAATTCGGGGTCAGTTTTTACCAGATAACTGGGGGAAAATTTGACCTTTTTCTAGTTGGTGCATAATTGAGAGTGGCCTGCGGAGTCAAAATTGACTCTTTTGGGGTTATTTTTGACCCCGTATTTTCCCGTATTTTTAAGGTGTGCAGCATCCAGACTGGTTCTGAAAGTGACCCCTAACGGTACCCATTTTTAGTGAAAATATTCCCCG
>JAMKCH010054553.1:0-10504 GCA_023653785.1 Ophioderma brevispina | reverse complement strand
TAGCACGTCACACACCAAAAATGGTCTTAAGGCGTGCAGTTTTCAGCACACCTAAATCTGGTAAAATAATACACAATTTGATGCAAAATGCACACCTACAGCACATCTGACTTATCTTCAGATGTGCTATTTTTAGCACAGTAGGCAATTTTAAAAGACAGGGACTGAAAGGTGTTCTTGAATCCCAGCACCTTCCGTTTTATTCACTAGATATCCTTGAGAAAAGCTTACTTACAAATTTTTAGTTGATCCCGATCTTGCGTTTTTTCCTTGCTTGTTTCCCACTGTCCCATAGGCCACTGTGCTGTAATTGCTGTCTGTTTACGGACAGAAAATACAAAATTGCAAATTTCTTACAGATGCCACCTAATTTGCACGTAAGATTAGGTACATCTGGATTGCTAAGGCTAACGGTTCAGATGATATAAAAATCTCAACATTTTTTTAGGCAAGTCGGGTGGATGAGGTTGTGGATCACGAAATGCCCCTATAATCATTTGGAGATTGAAGAAATTGATGATTAAAAAGTGAAGGTCACCCAGTCAAACTTGACACATCACGGACATTTTATTTAGTACCACGGTAGTCTCATTCCCCACTTTTTAACTTGGTATAGCTATCATGCCGTATAATGCAAGCAGCCTATGTAAAAGACAAAATGTTAAAAGCTAGGCCAGATGCATTATAATCAGGGCCGTACGCAGGATTTCTTTGGGGGAGGTGCAGGACTTCAAAAAGTGGACTTTTTTTTGGTAAAAGTGGACCTAACCAGGGGCGTAGCTACCATAGGGACAGAGTGGGCAAAGTCCACGGGCCCCGAGAGGTTAGGGGCCCCAAGAAATTGGAGAAAAAAGAGAGTGGGAGGAGAAAGAGAGAAAAAGAAAGAGAAAAGCGAAAAAAAGAAAGAGGGAGGGAGAGAGACTGAATTTGCTTTTCAAAACAAGGCCTAATGCTGTGACGCTGCATTTATTAATCCTGGGCCCTTCTAGGCCGCCAGATACCGGTAAGCGAGAGGCCCTATCTTAATGTCAACGTAGGCAAATCTGCATGTGACCCTAGTCATGGGTCCCGCGGTGGTTTGTTATTTTGTACTTAAATTTTGGATCCCTTCTGGGCCTATTTGACCCAATGTCAAATTCTGACCTGCACTAATTTTCTAGAATAATGAGGAATTGGGGCCCCCGAAAGTTCTAGAGGAAAAAACCCGAGCGTTTTGAGAAAAAAAGCCCTGGAGAGGCCCTTGAAAACAAATGCATACTTTCCTTTAGCATGGATTCAGTGACACGTGTTATGAGCCCAAAATGACTTATGTTTTCTCTTAAATTTTGGACCCACTTCTCTCCGTATTTGACACAATGGCACATTCATTAAAGGGGAACGATCCGATTTAAAAGTATATAAAAAGTATATAAAGTTTTCATCTTGATAGAATGACCTTCACTCGAAACCCCCACCTGTAAAGTTTCGCGCCAATATTTTGATAAGTTTTGATGTGAGGGCGAAAAACGTGATTTTGTAATTCCTAAAGAACTCTGTGTAAAATCGCTCATAACATCCAAACTAAACATTCTTAAGCCCCAATATTTCAAAGGGTAAATGATAAAAATATTAGCTTTCTTCAAATACCAAAATTGGGATTATCTGGGAACAGGGCTATTAACGATCGGACCATGTCCCTTTGAAGTCTAACACTAGTTTCTGCAGAAATATGGGATTGGGCCACGGAAATTAAAGGGCCCCAAGAGATTGGAGGAAGAGAGAGAGTGCGCGTGAGAGTCCTACTCATCTCTAACATGTATTCATAGAATTTGAAAATTCTCAAGATGTTGGACGGCAGGGCTCTCAGGTATTATGTAAGCTCTTGTTCATTAATTTTCAGATTCAGATGTATTATTGAGTAACATTTTTTTCTTTAAATTACCCACGCGTGAATAATGTCTGTTGCTCCAAGGTTCTGCTCGAACAGTTTTAATTTTGAATCTAATATTTGAATTAGGATTGGTAACAAGGTACATTTATTAAGGCGAATCTCGACGAAGAAACGCAAAATATATTATAAAAATAATTAGGAGGTAAAAAGTCTTTTTTTTTACAACACTCTTTGTTCTGGGCATAAACATTTTAGCAACATTTTATTGTTAAATTACAGTGATTCCAATCGTTACCTAAAATTGTTGTGTTTCAGTCTTTGTGTATTGCGGGGTAGCACGATTTCTCATGCATCTGGCCTATACCTATATCATTGTCTTTTACATTATAAGCCAAGTGGTCTATGGTAAAAAAGGAAAATGTGAAAAATGATGAAGAACCATACAAAAGTCGCCACCACTGTGAAGAAGCACAATGAAACGTGCTAACCTAGGGGCCCCGGTTGGTGCTTTGTCCACGGGCCCCGAACATGCTAGCTACGCCACTGCACCTAACCCCCGTAAATGGTCCTTTTTTGGACTTTTTTCACATCTCATCACTAAAAAGTGTACTTTCTTGTCAAAATTTGTCTAAATTTTGGTCTTTTAATATGCAAAAATTCATTTTGTGGAATTTGGGGGGATGGGTATTGTATCTCTAGTACTATGTTGTACTCTCAAATGAACAGATTCTCAGCTTGGAAGTCTGCCTTTGCCCTTCTTTGCTGTTGTTTTATAGTCTCCATCAGGGAGCTAGGGCAAAACCAAGTATATATTCATAAATTATTAAAACCGTATAAACTCTGTGTTCTTGCAAATAAAAATCATGAAAGAAAAGTTGCCCAGCCCTATGTGTGGGAACAAAGTAATTTAGCACTTAGATAATTTTATAATATTTATTATGAATTTTACGCTTGGTGGTTTTGCCTAGCACCCCCCCCCAATGGGGCTACTAAATATGTGGGCCACCAAGATAGCTGGCAGGACCACTTAGCAAGTGTTGTGCGTGTGTAGTGTGGATGTGTGATGGTGTATGTGTGTTCACAAAATGTTAAGTTTCTTGTAAAATTGAACCTCAATTGAAAAGTGTAACTTTCACTTGAAACAAACTTTTGTCATAGGGGCACAATGGGATCCCGTCATTTGTTGATTCGGTCAAAGGTCATTTGAAGGTCAAGGTCATGTGATGGTCAAGTGAAAAATGGGCTTAAATGTAAATTGCTCTAAATTGAAAACTTGAAGTTCAATTGGAACCCAACTTTTGTCATAGGGTGCACCATGCGATCCCCATATGTTGATGAGATCAAAGGTCACGTTGCCAGGGTCAAAGGTCATGGGGCGCCCACAGATTCTATTCTTTGAATTATAGCGAGCGTGCGCGAAAGCGAGAACCCGCGAAATTCTAGTTTGGAAATGCAGCTGGTTATTGGTATTTATTGAAATTTGTAATAAAAAATTTGTAAATTCTCGCTTACACTTGCTGAGTGACATGCCTGCAAACTTGGTTTAAGGTGTTGGAATCATGATTTAAATGGGCCGAAGAAAATTTCTGTAAAATTTGAGATTTATAGAAATTCATTTGCGATTGATTAACAAATCTTCGAAATAAAAAATATGGGTAACCATATTCGTTTTTGAGAAAAAAGACTTCCAAAAAGTACATTTTTGCTCAAAATTTTACATTATTTACCACGCAACTCTATGTGAAAATGTGATGCACCGATACTAACGTGCACCAAAAAGATAACAAAGGGGCCGATCGTTTTTCTGATTTTCACATATGTAAGTCTAAGTTGTATACTTGAAAATACCGAATTTAAAAAATGGTGTCACCATATTTGTTTTCCTGAAAATCACCAAAAAAGGACATTTTTAGAGGGAAATTTCCGTCTTCATTAGAGACGCTGCGTCTTGCGTTTTTTACGCCTATATGTTACGCAGCAAAACAAAAATTGGGTGAGTGAAAGGTGAGACGCATAATTAACCAGGCGCGTTCTTAAACAAGTCCTAGCAACATCAGAGTTATACACGATTTTATGAACACATTACAAATTGGCGTAAACGCAGAGGGAAAAAATCGCTCATGAATTTCTGCGACGCTAAAATCGCAAACGAATAGATGCTCACTCATCTCCAAGTTTATAGAAGTTGGCTTGCGCGTACTCCTTAGAAAGCAAATCATAATGGCAACACCTTAAAGGCACTGTCAGTGATACACCCAAAACTGAGAATCAAAATATTCAAAATTTTAAGTATTCGTCTAAAAGTGCAGAATAAGACTGTAGATATCGCGTAAGCTAATTTTTCCAAATGAAAAATTACAAAAAATGGGGGAAGAAAAAAAAGCACAAGAATCGCAATTCAATTACATGTTGTAAGTGTCAGTACAGACAGTAATGACTAAAATATATCTGATTTTGTCTTTATTAGGTTGCTTTCAGTCTTGACTTACAGGGTATGTTAAGATACTTGGAACATTACAATTAAGGTAAAAATCTGATTTTTGATGATTTTTTAAATTTTCTGATTTGGTAAATCCCTGATAGTGCCTCCAATTTAATTGTCTTTTGAGCTTGACCCAATTAGTTGGAAATGACAATATAAATTTTTTTCACAGTGTGAGGGGGCATTTTTAACCTCCCATATGAAATAAAACAAGTTTAATCAAAATGATAATTATTTCTCATTTGAGACTACATTGGTGAGTAGCCTTGTGTAGTACAAAGTTCATAACTGATTTAAATGCTGAAATATTGCAGCTATACTCCTGCCAAACTTTGACAGGCCGCTGTACAAACACCTCACCTAGGGAATCACAAACACTATCTTAAAGGTGCGTGTTCCGATCGTCTTTGGGACCCCCTGGATTTACCCGGAAGTAGTATCGATTTTGATATCAGATGAAAGGCCGTATTTTTCTCATTGACGTCCTGAAATTTGAGCCCTCAAATCCATTTCATTCCCAAGATATAACCAAAGACCGCCGTTTTAGTGGTTAACCATCAATATTAGCACAGTATTGAATAGGGCTTTGCAACATGCATTATTGCGTCTACCATCAAAACCGCAAGTTTGTTTCCCACGTTACTTGATGAGGTGTATGTGCAAGTACCAGGCTCTCATATCAAGTAGAGAACACAATACACATAAATCGGAACAAGCACCTTTAAAAGACCCATACTTTGCCACAAAATTGTAAAAAATAGCTCCATGGCCAACATTTTAGGAATCTTTACTGGTTCTTCAGCTCCACGCCTCTAATTCGGCCCAAAATTCAGTTCCCAAGTCCATAAAATTGTATTTGTTATATAAAAAACCAAGTTTCCAAAGACCCTACTTTTCAGGGTTGGTGTTTTTTTTTAAATAATGATTTAAATCAGTGATTTAAATCATTTAAATTGATAAATATCAAATAAATCGTGGCTTTTTCAATTTAAATCATTTAAAATCTCAATTTTAAAACTCACTGGATATAAATCGGCCAACCCTGCATTTTCCCCAAAAATTCAGTTCTCAAGCACCCAAGTTCGGCGATTCATGCCGCACACCACTACCAAAATCCAAGTTCAGAAATCAGAGTTAGGGTTACCCTAACCCTAACTGGCATTGCACCAAGTGAGATTGCCTCAGGCCACGTAGCCCGTCCCAGAGGATTCCCAGGGGAAATTTCTGTCCTTGCAAAAAACAAATCCTGATCACAGGCAAATGCCCCTACAGAGGCAAAAGATGGAACAAGGCTGATTTAGCATGATTATTTCCTTCTGATTTTCCGCAAAAATTTTCAGGCGGGTTGCCCTCTTGCCGCTCCTGCCCACCGCCCTGTTTCCCTGTAAACAACGCTGATTGTCCCTCCCATACTGAGCCAGCCGCCAATACTGCAAAACTTGCACTCTTGATTTTTTGCAGACTTTCAGTACTGCACGAGACCCTGGAAGGTGAAGACAATGATGGAGAACCACCACCACACTACTTGTTTGCATCAATTCTTCGCATGGGTGGGTTGCAACCGATTGGGGGAGTCGTCAAGACACCGAACCACCTGGGCAATGGCTGCGAGGCGTCATCTGTGCTGGTGTAGGACTTGTCTACGTCACTACGATTAGGGAAAGGAGATTTTAACTTAAAAGGCAGCACAGATAACAGAAAAGGTAACATTTTTACTCTGTTTAGAATCATACACCTACAGTCTCCGCATAAGAAATCGTGGCCATGTATAGAAAGCTGCCCATACAGACGAGCGTCAGCGTAAGACAACTAGCGTTGTGCCTTTTGCATCTCATTTTACAGAGCGCGTAAAATATGCCCATACACCGCGTTGCTACAATCGTACCGTGTTCCCGCTGGCCAAGACTTTTTGTAGGAACTGTAGTTGACCAATTTTTATAAGTCATAGTCGAGAGTCATACCTTTGGGGTAAAAAAAAAAGAAAACTAAAGCAACTCCTCTGAATGTGTTTTTTTCACATAACCAATCATGCTCAAATTACTGATTGTTTTGAATCCTTTGAATGGTGGGGCCTGTGGTAGTGTGCCATATTTCCATCTAACCATGTAGTGCTTGTTTTATTACACCTCCTTGAATCGGGGCAAAGTTGAAGGATGGGAGTAAGGGGCGATTTCTACAATTATGAGGTAAATCCAGGCACCCCCGTTTATATCGGGGAGAAAACCGGATTTAAAATCTTGGTTTCACTTACAATTGTGACTCTGGGAGAGGGTGTAGGGTAAATACCCCGGGGGGGGGGGGGGTGGGGGGCACTCAACTTTTTTCAGGTAGGTGATGTGGCCACCAGATTTCCGAACATGGGGGCTTGGGGACTGGATTTTTGTCTCCGAAGTCAGGCCTTGGGAACTTGCATTTTTTGAGAAATTTGCAGGCTTGGGAGCTGAATTTGGCCAAAATGCAGCTTCTGGGGCCAAATTTTCGAAAAGGGGAACCTTAAGAACTGACTTATGCTTCAACAACAACTGGGGTCTATGGGACTGCTGGGAGAGACGCAAAAAGGGGGTCTTAATGGCCGCACATACCCGTACCTCTTTCCAATGTCAGTGCTCCCCCCCCCCCCCATGAATAGCAGTGTAATAGGAAGGCGACAATGAAATAATATGGTTTGTTTCAAACTGCAAATCTTAAACAGCAATCATGAATCCTTGTTGTTTAGTGGTTATAGTTTGCCTTAAAGGGGGATGGTCCCGATTTAAGTCTAAAACTGAAGTTATCTTCTTAATAGAATGCATGGCCGTCAACCCGAAAACCTTCATCTGTAAAGTTTTGCGCTGATATTTCAACCTGTGAGATCTAAAATGTGATTTTGTAATCGCCACAGAGTAGGCCTACTGTGTTAAAACTAATATTGCGAACACAATGGGGCATATTTTCCATATAACATCCAAAACAAGCATTCCTGTAGCCCTAAGATTCACGGGTAAATGAGAAAAATAGTAGCTTGTTCTGATACCAAAAGTGTGACCACTTCCGGCAAATGTGGCGTCCCTGGGGACACGGCATTGGCCAATCGGACCAGGAACCTTTAAAATAGTGGTTGGGGATTTAGACTACTTCATATCTTCCATTTTGTTTATTTTTACAATAGACCTCTTTCTGGTGTAGTATTTAAGCATTTTATCGGTTTGTAAAGATAAGAGCCTAGTTTTTGCTGTTACAATAAATAGCAATCCTGACATTCATTTTAACAATGCATGCAATTAGGTGTTCAATTGCAGTTACATGCTAATGACACTACTGCTTGTTACAATCATGCAAGCTAACGCTAGAACTAGCTAGTAATTGGAACATAGCATGCATGCAATATGCATGCCACATGCATGTGATGTCCATGCATGCATGAAGCCTTTAAATGCATGTAAATGCATGCAGCGAGTAGCATGCAAGCCACATGCATGTGATGTCCATGCATGCATGCAGCCTTAACATGCATGTAACATGCATGCAATATGCAGACTAGCTAAAACTAATTGAAACATAGCATGCATGCATATCATGTGCATGCATGCCACATGCATGTGATGTCCATTGCATGCATGCATGCAGCCGTAACATGCATGTAACATGTATGCAACATGCAGACTATATAGATAGTGCTAGCTAGTAATTGGAACATAGCATGCGTGCAACATGCTTACAAGTATGTGACATGTATACACATGCGTATGTTACATGCACACATGTGTAGCTGCTTTACATGCACAGTGGGTTGTGACATGCATTATACGTTACATGCATATTTAGTCATTAGGCTTGTGATATACAGCACCCCTGAGTAAGCACTGCCCCCCAAGGGTGTGGCCATTTTGTGACCCACTCACACACATGACCCTGATGAATTCTACGGAATAAAGTGCACTTTATTCCATAAAGTCTGCTGAATTCATCATGGTATATTGTGTGTCAGTGGGTCACAAACTGGCCAAACCTGCCCCCAAGGTTGACAATATATTTTCATTGGTTGGTATTCTGAAAGGGTGACTAACTTTAGACCTGGGTTTAAACCAGGGTTAGTCCTACAAGAAGGAACCTTTTTTCCTTTCAAAATACTGTGAAAGTTAAATGTAACGGGTGAGAAAATTCCTCATGGATGAGCTGGAACAGCCCATCCATGAGGAATTTTCTCACCTGTTACAGCACAGTTTTAGAGTATGTTGTAAGAAAAAAAGGTCCCCTCTTGTAGGACTAACCCTGGTTTAAACCCAGGTCTAAAGTTAGTCTCCCTTTCAGAATACCACCATTGTGTGCAACCAAAACACATCTACAGTGTATATGCTTAAGTATATATGACCGAGTTGTGCATCACAACTCTTCAACATTTTTCTCCAAGGTGCTGACGTCAAGAGAGACCCTTCGTCTCAACGCTTGGATAGATGCGTACTTAGAACAGCGACGGAATGACATCCCGGCCAGTCAATTGTCCATCTATTTGGATAACTCTCAGTTTGGTAACACAGCAGATGAACAGTTGCAGCAACCCATCTCGGGAGATCTTACATACCCCCAATCCCCCCTCATTGCTGTTTTTCTGAGAACTTAGTAAGTTATTAGGAATAATGTTTTAAAGGAAAGGTGCACTGGATTTTGAGGCCAAGTCCAATATTGTGTCTATAATAGTAATTTCCTATAGATTTTAGACACTCAATAGATTTCTTGGTCTTGCCTTGTGTTTTTGCTACCGAATGTCTTAACAAGGGAAAAAAGGCGATTTGGATTTGCTTGTATTTCAACAATGTAAAACATGGCTAAATTTCGTATTTGCTCCTATACAAAATTTAACTTGCACAATTTTGTACCAAATAAACATTTCTCGGCTTAATCCTTTCAGGTTGGGGATATTTTTTTATGGACGCCTTTACAAAAAGCATAGCAAAATCAGTACTCTCGATTTTTTAAGGGACACCCGATATGTAATATCTCTCTTGTACCTTTAACTTTGACTTTGGAGATGCAGACTCCTTTGAAATGGATGTAATAGACTGGGCTTTCAGAAAGCATTTGTGACAATACTTAAAGTACAGATTAAGTGGTCTTTGAGTCAAAGGGGAAAAGGGAGCCATTAAAGATGTATCAACATATTTAAAAAATGGGGTAATTTTAATGTAATTGGTTAAAAATATAGGTTTAGTGATATTTACTGTTGTTATTTTTTTTTATTTTTGAAAAATTGGAAATCAAGTACTAAACATTGATTGCAATCTTGGGTAAAGAACAAGTTTTCAGGAAAAAAAGTGGGTAGATTAATTGGGTTCAGGTTACGGAAACTCCCTTTCTCCCTCCCCTCTCTTTCCATAATAGCCAGTTGTTCTTCACTTGTTAATTTGCCTTCCATTTCTATGGCTGCTTTGTTAAGTTTGTTGAATTTGAATACTCTTCTGGTACTCCTATTGGTTGTTCGCTGATGTTCTCCAGTCACTCAATGCCAGGCCATCTTTATGCTGCTTATACATCCCAATAAAATGGTAAGTATACGTCCCAGGGACAGATATTAGTTATCGGGTGAAGCAAAGCAATGATACGGGGAATTACATGCGCGATGCATGCCGGGTGAAGCCGAAGGCTGAACCCGGTATGGGGCTAATGCGCAAGGTAATTCCCCGTATCAGAGTGACACTGAACCCGATAACGAATTTATCAAACCACTAATTCTCATTCAAATATATTTATAATAACAAATCGCGTCCTTTCTTTAATAAAAACAATATTTTTTCCATAATAAAGTACTATAAACCCAAATTGTATGCCCAATGCATGGAAGCAAAGACACACCCGCTCTGTAAATGGATCAGGCACTTACGGCGGACCTGCCCGGATTGATAATGCGTATTACGCGCTGAATACCGTCACTGACCTGAATACGAAAATAGACCCGGCAGGCGGTACCCTTTGATATCTCCTTAGTGGTATGATAACGGCGAACCAATTGCACGCTGACCTAAGTTGACAGTGAGAACAATGTGGGCTGTAAATAATATTCTGTGACAGTCAAAGCTTACATTAAATAGAGAAAGTTTTACTTGTGTGAATTATTGTGTCTGTGAGATGAAAACTTGAAAAGGCCTGACCAGAGATTTCGAGATGTAATTATTTTG
>JAMKCH010054552.1:0-14801 GCA_023653785.1 Ophioderma brevispina | reverse complement strand
GTTGGTAACAAAGGACCAATCAACTGCACTTAATTCTTCTCGAAAATTATTCAAATTATGATGGTTAAATGTGCGTGTGGGTCTTTTGTTTGGATAAATCATGTTTTATTGCTAGAAGTTGTGATTTTGAAAAAAAATGGGCAAGTGGTCCGTGATATCGCAACAAAAACACCAGACTTAATTTTTATGTAAGGAATTGTAAAAATTATGTTTCTATCAAGTATCCGAATTTGAATGTGATTCTTGTAGGCACTATCAATCAAGGGATACATATATGTGTGTAGAAAACGTTCAGAAAATCATTTATAACATTATTCACTTTCATGCTCAAAAGACCAAATTAAAGCCCCAGCTATTATAACAACTTTATTTCGATATGATTGTAGTGAGAGTACGTGTCAAATCATTTAGAATAAAGCATGCAGTACTATATGCGTCGATAGATATGCCAATAATTATGTTTTATCGGAAGTAATTATTTCATAAAAAATGATTCAGAATGAGATTGATGATCGGGAATTGGGTCGGTTTGGTATGAACTAGATGAAGATCATTGCGAACACGATAGGAAACAGATTATGGACATAAAATGCTGATCCCATAGTCCGGAGGAATTGTGGGACAGGGTGAAAGGGAGACAGACGTTTCTATTGATCGATTTTTGTCAATGATGACTAAGCGAATAATTTGGAGGGTGTGCAAAATTCGTGCAGTGGCATGTTCTAGAAATCCAATATGGCCGCTATCACATTCACCCAACTTCATTCAAATGGCACATATTTAGCCCATAGCTCCAGGTTTTAAAGACGAGGAGAATTCTTTGGACGGGGTGATGACGTGATTTATAACAACATACCACTAAATCCAATATGGCCACCCTAAAAAACAAATGATGCCAGAAATCATTAAATTGACCATACTCATCAGGTAGTTGTGATGGAGGCATATTTCTGCGCCTAGACCAGTAGGAACTCATATCTGACATTCCAAGTTCTGTTAAACAAGCTTACCGCTCAGATGGCAGCCAATTTGATTGCCTTTTAAGATCTTGAAAAAATACAAATTGACATATATTCATAATCTATTGGCCGTCCTTTTGAATTTAAGCATGTTGTCAAAAACAATATACCAGAGACGAGTTATTAATGTCCAAAAGACATACAATTCATACTTTAATTTAAACTTTAATATCCATTTTGGGTGTTTTAATAAATACAATACAGATGTATCGTAATTTATAGGTTTTAAAGAAGGGTAAAAAGGCAGCCACACTGCCCCCCATCTTAACATTTTCGCCATGTGGCGAGTTCCAGTTTACAGGGAGCAAAAGTATTTGCCTCGGCGGAAAGCCTCCGACGGAACATGTCGCACGCAACAATATCTTAGCCAACACCAAAATTACACATTTTAATAAACAAACCTCACACGGAACATTTTAAAGCCGCACGGAGATAAATTCTTTAATGACAATAGCAGTATTGATCGATCAAAGCACCTTATTGGCTGGGATCATGTTTTATTTATTGTTGGCCTACTTAAAATTTATGAGCCATCGATTCATTGCGGTTCGTATGGAGATGGAATATGGATTGGGTTACCAAGTACGGCGCAGTTGGTGTGATGTTTTAACTTAAGTTACGTCCACACGGAAGGGAGAGGGTCAGTGTTATTTAGAATATACAAGACTTGCACGGAACAATTTTATAACCAGTGCGCAAGTTAATCGTTCCACTCCGGACGCAATATCTTCCTCGTGAAACTGGGAGTCCCGCCTTACAGAAACGAAATTACAGATAAGAATGTCAATGGTCAAATACTAACCAACGTAATATTTACACCTTTATCTAATAATTAGTTTGTAACTATATATTAAATAAATATAATGTGGTTTCCTATTTTTTAAAGGCGGCTGGATTGGCTGATTTGAATTTAACAAATGTCCATACAGAGAAATGCCGTTAGGGTTTCTGGTGATCAAAAATGAATCTCATAAGTGTAAAGCATACCTGCATATAGACACTGAATCAAGCCTCAAACTGCAAATTACAGACACTTGACGTGTCCTGATACGTGGAAATGCATTCTAGAGGGGGTTAAAGTAACAATTGAAGAGTGTGATCAAGTGTAATGATTTGAACACTGCAGAAAACGTTTTAGGTGTTCCGTATGTAATTCAAATAGCGTAAATAGGTATAATGGAGGAGTTAAGACCATTTAATGATTCCGAGAGCAGTATTTGACTTTTGAGCAGCCATATTGGATTTTTGTGGCAATTTAAGGATAAAAATTACATTACCAACACTTTCTCGTGCTTTTAAAAACACCGGAGTATCGAGAGATATTTGTCTCTATCGGAAATACTTCGGGATTTTTAGTGATTTTGGACATCGGTAGCAGCCATATGGATTTTCAAAAATGGCACTGCGCCAAATTTTGCACACCCTCCAAAAAATTATGGCTTTAGGTTATAAGGAGAACTAAAAATCTATCAATAGACAGTCGCCATTTCCATCCTTCATGCTGTGTGCCCAAACTTCCCCTGAACATAACCAATCCTCCTGAAAACACGTGGAACACTTAAGAGGTCATATCTCAAATTTGCCAGAGTACACCAGAATCATTTAGGCCCGGTCTCGGAAAGGGCATAACAGAAAATATATGCGTTATACGTGAAAAATGTATGAATATCATCAAAATTTTTTAATAGGCTACGGGGATTCAATGTTAATATTGAAAATCATCTCAGATATGTTCAAAATTAGAATTATCAAAAATATAATTACCAGGAATTGTTTAGAAGTAGATCTGTTATTAATGTCCGACCATGGGAGTATTTTGGTATCAGCAAAAAAAACGGATTAATTTTAATTATGAAGGCATATTATCATAGGTCAATTATTAAATTGTTATGTGAAAACAGGCAAATTTAAATTAGTATCATCAACATAATGATTGAATGGGAAAATAAACACCAAGTGCCAATATAAACAATCCCAGTCAGGTCATCTGCCCGAAAAATTTGTGCATCGGATATGATAATGAAACATGGCAGCTAAAACATTTGATAAAAGATTGATGAGAATTAATGTTTGAGTTACAAGAAAGTACAACTCTCAGTCAGCCAACACGCAAACGTATATACATAAAACAAAGCTTAAGGTTTACTTGAAAACTATAATGAATAAGTGCATTAGAATAATTATGTTCATAAATGGCCGATTGCATTGCAAACGGTGGATTGATAACAAAATTTAGGAGCTAGAGAAATGCAACACATGTGAGGAAGTAATAAAAGAAAAAAGTGTTTTGGAACTTTGTAATAGGTCCTCTTATACAATAGCCTAGTTTAAAATTGTGTGGGACTGTATGCAGCAGTCATCAAAGAACAACGTGAAAAGCCCATTATATAGAACCATACGCTCATTTGGAAACATTTTCAATAGCTGAATAAATAGAGAAAAATATACGCCGGCCACCAAAAAATTTACAAATAAAGTATTATAATGGCAGTTAGGAGCAATCAACAAATAAACTTAAAGCCAACTCAGTCATTTTTTTTTAAATTAAAATGTCAAGTTGTCACCAAAAATGCTGATATGAGATTATGACAACAGGACAAGCATAACAAAACGGATTGCCATTTCCGATAACTGTTTACCAATGGAAGTCGGTCCCAGCCCATGATTTGTAAACAGTGTACTACAAATCATCAATTCTTGCCAGGCCACTACCATCCAATAGAAACAGTACAAAATAGAACCTAAGACAAATAGGGCGCGAGTTGGACTATAATATACAAAAAAAATCACTGATGTTGGCGTATTACTAATATTAGAAAAATGTTCATAACATATATTTCATAGACACCTGCAGCACTCTGGCATGGGCCTGCTGAGGGGGGAGGGAGGAGACTCTGAAAAGCCTGTCAATGTAAAAATAAAAAAAAAAAACAGCAACATACATGCACACGGTTGAAAAAAGGGCGTTGAATTAATTATAATACAAGGGGAAGCTGAATATTAACATGCGCAACAGGAATGCCACTGCAGATGTCTATAATTGTTCATATTACCATATATTCCATGAAAATGATACTAATAGGATAATACAATAATAATTATACTAATGATACGGTAATAATAATGATAATAAGACTAATGAACAATGATAATGATATAATGATAAAGAAACAATAACATATCATGATAATAATGATAATGATGATGATGATTGGATTATTAATAATAGTGATAATAGTAAATAAGTATTGGGCATTTCAAGTTAATAGGCCACAACTGCTCCCAGAACCACCAAGCCACGTCAGGGATCCCAAAGAATCACCTGCATATAGTATTTAACCCTTTCCCGGTCGAGCCAGGCAGTCAGTCGCGGTCACAGTGACCAATTGATAACGTCGAATTGTTGGTACGAGGTCAGAAGCATGGATTTGCACCAACACAAAGACCCCGCGTCCTTGCTCTTTGTTGATTCCTACACAGGTTGTAGTGCAAATCGTATGTTTTTCGCATGTACAGTATAAGGGGAATTCATTTCAAACTGGCATCTATGAACGAACCGTGGTCTTCGCTTTCTCCAAACCGATACAGCTTCACGTGCACGGACTTTTTTACATAAGATGTCCCGTTATGATTTGGTCAGGGGGGGTCAACTTTAAAATAATGTGGGTCTCCTGAATTTGTCAAGACCACGCATTTTTAAAACGATTTTTTTCACTTTTCATCCCCTTGTTTTCAACCCCAAAAATTCTTATTATTATAATATACCATCTGAGGTATGGAAGTACACTTATAGCAACATTTCTTTCTGCCATATTGTAAAATGAAACACCGTATTTACGAGCCCCAAAAACGAAGTTGTTTCAAGCTTTTTCTGCCAACTGGAGAGGTCAGCGCCGCCCATTGTTTTCATGTGAAAACGAAAATAAAGCATGCCAGCGTTGCCCTGCTGTCTGGCTGCAGGCGCAACAGTGCATTCCCTGCACGCTCGGATGGTCCGGACAGCAAACAAATATTCAATCAGCATATCCTCTGTGAATAAAAGAGAAAATACCAACATCAATGTATCAACGTGTCCACACGGAAACTCAACAGGCCTACTGGCTAGATACTCCCTGAAAAAGCCCATGCGCAAAGGGGAATACAAAAGAATCACCTGCAGAAATTTGAAAATGTCCAGGCAAACCAGGTGCACATTACATTCCCCACACGCACCGGATAATCCGGAGGAGGGTGAATAGGTATACCTAATTTTTGCTTTTTCTGATCAAGACTCATAAGATTCATGCATGTTGCGAATTATAAGCAATAAAATGTTTGTATTATATAGATAATACTAAAAATATTACACATATCACAAAAATATATGATATAAAAATTTGACTTCAGGGCGCTGGGCTTAAACATTTCAGGTTGAGGGCTAATGTATAGAAAAAAGCTCACACCATGCCAAAAAAAAGTAAATATGCCAGTTGATTTGAACTTTTATTTTAATTCACGCGTTTGAGAAGAAATAAAAAGGAGAATGGGACATATATGCAAAAACATGAAACATTGCAACCAACAGTGTTGTATTCCTTTTTTAAAATGCTTTTTGTTGGGCGCGATTAGCAACTTTAAACGATTATTTTTTTGTTTTTGTTTTTTACTTTTTCTTATGTTGTTTTGGATAGGATTACCGTACATGGCCCGTTCAGAAGAAGCAACTGTTATTGACCGGTTTATTTCCACGGATATGTAATGCTCGTGCGGACCTAGGTTTCGGAATTTTGTTTTAGTCGCTGTTGTATTCAAATCAGCGAGAACGCACCATCTGTATAATCTGGCTCCACTTCACAATTTCCTTTTTGGCATTAAAAGACCCTTTGCTTTGCGAGTGTTCACATCCACTTTGTTGGTAGATAAGAATGATCGGTAACCTATATTCTCGTGAAAAGATGAAAAGAATTAAAATAAAGAAAATCAATACATTCTCCATTGTCTATGGCATATAATGCTACGTATGTAAGTCCTATGTAAGTCATATTAGGGGGGGAAAAAACTAGTAAATCCTACCAATATATATATGACCTGGAACAAATTCCAATAGAACAGTACAAAATTAAACCAAGACAATAGGGGCGCGAGTTACTAGAAATAAAACAAATCACTGATGTGTGGCGTCTGGACTAATATTAGAAAAGTCTAAAATATATGCCATAGACCACCGCGCACTACGGGGCGAGGTGCCTGCTGAGGGGAGGGGATTAGACTCTGCTGCCGGTCATGTACAAAACAAAAACAGCAACCTACAAAATGCCACACGGTTTGAAAAAGGTGAATTAATTAAATACAATGCATGAATTAACAGGCGCAACAGAATACCACTGCAGATGGTCTATAGAGTGTTCAATTTCAATATTTATAAATGAATAATAATAGTAATAAAACAATAAGTAATTATAATATGATACGGTAATAATAATGATAATAATCATACTGATAACAATGAATGATAATATGATACATATAACAATAACGACTCATCTAATAATTGATCCTGATGATGATGATGATTCTAATATCTATTGGCTACTTTAAATACGTATTGGGCAATTTCACGTTCCGAGGCCCACAACTGCTCCCATGAACCACCAAAGCACGCAGGGAATACCAAAGAATCACCTTGCAGTATAGTATTTAACCTTTCAGGCTAGCCAGCAGTCAGTCCTGAGGTCACAGTGACACAATTGGTAACCGTAAAATTGTTGATGACGAGGTCAGAAGGCAATGATCTGCACAAACACAAAAGACACGAGTCCTTCCTTTGTTTGATTCCCTACACAGGTCTGTAGTGCATAATCAGTGTTTTTCGCCATGTTAAAAGTATAGGGAATTTCATGTTTCAAACTGGCAATTCTATGAACTACCGTGGTCTTCGCTTCTCAAAACCATACAGCTTCACGTGCACGGACTTTTTTACAGATAAGAGTCCCTTTATGATTTGTCACTTAAATGATTGTTCTCCGAATTTGTCAAGACCACGCATTACATAAAGATAGTTTTTTCACTTTTCATCCTTTTTTCAAACCCAAAATATCACACACATAATTATATTATACCATCTGAGTATGGAAGTCGACTTTTAGCAACATTTCCGCAATATTTGTAAAATGAAACAACGTAATTTACGAGCCCCAAAAACTAAGGTTGTTTCAAACGTTTTCTACCACCTGGAGAGGTCAGCGCTGCACCATTGGTTTCATGTGAAAAGCAAATAAAGCAGCCAGCGTGACCTGCGTCTGTCTGCAGCGCAGACATTGCATCAATGATCCTATGCCCCAAATGGGACACTTCGCCTAAATAACACGGTGAACGATGTAACGCTGCTACGTCATCAAATCACTACATGGGGAATAGCGCCGACATGCGGTCCCTAAGTAAACTAAAGCAGACGATGACGGCTGACGCTGCAGAACTATAGGAATGATAAAAAGGAGCCTAGATTTTGAGCAAGTATTGCATTTAATTGAAAAAAAAAGAAAATAGTTGAAAATGAAGTGAAAAACGTGTTTGCGAGACTCTATTTATAATAACATTGGTTAAAAGCTAGATCCCTAATTTTGGGCAGTTTTTCACTTTTATTCATCTCACCAAAAGATCCCCCTGTTGGGGAATGAATTGCAGACACAATACAGGTCATTGACCTTGTGGACCCGGAACTTTTGAGTACCTCCATTCATTCGTTCGTTCGTGTCGTTCGTTCGTTCGTTCGTTCGTCGTTCATTCATTCATTCATTCATTCATCATTCATTCTTTTTTTCTATTCCCTTTCTTTTTTCCTATTCTTTCTTCTTTTTTTCCTATTCCTTTCTTCTTTTTTTCCTATTCTTTCTTTCTTTTTTTCCTTTCTTCTTTTTTTTCCTATTCTTGTTTTCTTTTTTTCCTATTCTTGTTTTCTTTTTTCTTATTCTTTCTTTTTTCATTTTCTTTCTTTTTCCTATTTTTTCGTTTTTTCCTATTCTTTCTTTTTTCTATTTTTCCTAGTCTTTTTCTTTTTACATTCTTTCTTTTTTCCTATTTCTTTCTCTTTTTTCCTATTCTTTCTTCATTTTTCTATTCTTTCTTTTTTCTTATGGCTTTCTTTTTTAATTCTTCTTTTTCCTATTCTTTCTTTCTTTTTTCCTATTCTTTTTTTCTATTTTCCTATGCTTTCTTTTTTCCTATTCTTTCTTTTTTCTTATTCTTTCATTCTTTTTCCTATTCTTTCTTTCTTCCTATTTCTTTCTTTTTTCCTTTTCTTTCTTTTTTCCTTTTCGCTTTTTTCCCTGTTCTTTCTTTCTGCTTTTCTTTCCGTTCTTCTCTTCTTGCGGTTTCTTTTTAACAAACAAGCTAGTTGGGTCAATTTAATTGGGCACCGTGTGGTAGCTGAGAATCTACGCTTCCCAATTATATAAAATTTTCTATAGATTGAAAGAAAACTATATTTATTGAAATTTTTTTTTTTCAACATTTTAAATTACAACTTACTGTGATTTTATCACAAACCTAGCTTGACCATACTAAGATTTTAGTGCTTTGGCAGTTTTAGTTGTATAAAGTGGCCTAAAATATAAGATTTTAGTGCCTTTTTAGCCAATGAACCTTAACTTTTGAAATATTCTTTATTTTCAGATATATTTGTGATAAAATAAGATGAATAACTATGACATTGAAATAGGCGTGAACTGAGGTCATGAATCTGTAGACTTTATCAAGGATTTATTTTTGCGGTATTTAAAACTGGATTTTTTTAGTCAATCGTGACCTACCCCCCCCCCCATGGTCCCCTCGGCAATTTTAAAAAAAAATACCGAAAGAGCTTCCCGAGTTCCATTAGACCCCATTCCATGCACTAATCAAACAATGCTACTGGCTAGTACTGCAAAGTCACACCAACCATATTCAATAAATCCTCACCTCACAGTCACACACAGATTTTGTCCATTATATTTTTATGGAAAAAATGAAGTAATTACCTTAGTTCGTTGCAACGAACTAAGGTCCTGATTCAGTCATTTCTTCTTTCTCCCTTAGTCCGTGCACGACTAAGTCCCTGTATTCCAGTCATTCTTCTTATACATGGCGGTGCAGGCCGCATGATATACTGTCTCTCTCGTTTCTTTCTTCTTTCTTTCTTTCTTTGTACCTTGCTTCAAATGCTACTATTGCCACGGCTGGGCCGATAGTTACCAAAATTGGTCAGAAGAAACACTGGACCAACCTTTACACCAGGGGTGTAAATAGGTTGACCTTGACCTCTCGTAGGGTCAATAGCGTCAAAAACTAAAATCCTTTTGAGGCTACTTCTTCTACAGATTAGGTGCGCTACGTCGTAAATTCCACATGAGCATCGTCGTGGTCAGTGGTTACAGCTTGTAGCACAGAATTAATAGCGAACTCATTAACATTCAAAAGGGCGCATTATCTACTTAATATGCAAAATGTCTATAAATCTCAAATCGTATACCACCTGGGATAGTGATGTCTCGCAAAAGTTGCGGATAATATTCGAGACGCATCAGGTGCCCGAATATTGGCATAGGGGTCACGTGCAAATAATCAATGAAGCTAATTAATATCAAAACCGCTATAACTCATTTACCAAAGTAGATATTTATGTCAATTGTTCACAAGACCACTGGAAAAAGCTCTATTCCGTATGTGCACCTTTTGGGATCAAAAGGTCAAATGGGTCAATCTAGGGTCCAAATAGAAAAAGAACGTTTAATTGGACCGAAATAGCTATGTCATCTTGTAGGCATCAGTGAACAGTGAAAAAGAGTCCACAGGACTCGCTCTGTGAGCCATCAGTAATGGTCAAAGGGCAAAATACACAAAAGAGCAGGTGCTGGAGGGCGAGAAGACCTAGGGCCCAGCGTGTGGGCGCAGTCCACTCAACGACAGATGAAATATAATCTACATGGTAATTGTGTACCCCACTGCCCATCTGGGAAACTTGAGGGTGAATGATCCACGGATCTTGCAAGTTTGGCTACGGCACTCAACCTGACGGGCATAGTATCCTGGAGTCGCCTACTTTTTAGCTTAGGGTACTTAGATTAATGGAGAAGATTTTATATGCTAATGGATAAGGTTGAACGCAGTCCAAAGGGAAAAGGAAGGCAGAATCAGTCTAACTCTTTGGACCTGTAACAATAGATTGGGGGTCAAAGGTCCATGGACATGGGTGAGTAGACCGCATGATATACCCGTGACTTTCGAAGCACAATCGAGGCCTAGGGTGGTTCGTCTTCTTCTGCTTCCTCTTCGGTGCTGTCCAAGCGCCTTAAAGCCCGACTAGTAACCAAACGGTCTACCCCATAGCAACCAAAGGGGCAAAAACCGATGACCCAGCTGCAGATGGGGTTGTACTCAGATTGGGCAAGGTCAACGTACCGACCGGAAGTATCCGCCATTTTGGTCAAAAGCTTCAAAGCCTACTTGTCCTACAGACAACAAGCTATAGATGCCAAATTTTTCACAGAATCCTTAGACCATCTCATATAGGATGTAACACAGATAAACGAATCGGAGTGTCACTAACATTCAAATGGCGGCCATATCTAACTAGTATGCAAAACAGTTATATCGTCAAACGATAAGAACTCTGATAGTGATGTCGGTGCAAAAGTTGCGGATATGTTAGACCAATCATATGACAGAATAGTGGCTCCAAGGCATCTGGAAGATATGCAAATGAGTTTAACGTCATTAATATGCAAAACCCTATAACTCATTAACCAAATTAGGTATAAGTCTATTTGGGTCACAGAACCACTGGACAAAGCTCTATTACCGTGTTCACACATGGGTCAAAAGGTCAAATGGGGTCATCTAGGGTCAAATCCGGGAGCTGAAATAGCTCTAATTGACTATCTAATTATGCCATCGTTAAGGCCTCGATGAATTAGAAAAGCGTCCCACAAGTGACCCCGCTGCTGGGTGAACCTATCTTTAGGGTCAACGTCAAAAATATGCCAAATTCAAAATTCCCTCATATTGCAAACCCATATACCAACTTGTTTAGGATTAATGAAAGATGAAATAAAATGTCTACAGTGACCCTGTTATTTGTGAATCAATGTTATGTCAAAGGTCCAAATTCCCAAAGGCGCGAAAATTCCACGACTAAGGGCCGGGCTCTTTGAGCACAAAAATGTCTCTTTCTTTTCTTCTTCTGCGTCTTCTTGCCAATGCTCCTTAAAATTACTACTAGTACCCAAACGGTTGACCCCATATAACCAAGGTTGGCAGCAGAACCCTGGAACCCAGCTTCATATGGGGTTACTCAGATTGGTGTCAAAGGTCACATACCCGGAAGTAGCCATCCATTTTGAAAAATCTTAAAGCCTACTTTCCTACAACAACAAGGTATAATTCCAAATTTGTTCACAAGAATCCTTAGCACCATCCTTCATATAGGATTACACAGATAAACGATCGGAGTGCATTAACATCAAAATGGCGCGGGCCATATCTAATTGATATGCAAATGCTATCTCTCAAACTATAGAACCTTGGATAGTGATGTCTGTGCAAAAGTTACGGATAGGTCGAGACTAATCATATGACAGAATATTGGCTCAATGGGTCAGCTGGACATTGCTGCCAATAGCTAATTATATGCAAAAACACTATCTCATCAACCAATATAGGTATAAATGTCATATTTGGTCACAGACACAACTGGATCAAGCTCTATTATCCGTGCTCCACCTGGGGTCAAAAGGTCAACTGGGGTCTCTGTGGGTCAAATCTGAAAGAAGCTTAATTGACTATCTAATTATGCCATCGTAATGCATCGATGAATTATGAAAAAGAGTCCCCAGTGACCCCATCTGGACCCATCGTGTAGGGTCAAAGGTCAAATATGCCAAATCAAAATTGCCCATATTCAAAAATACCATATACCAACGTGTAGGGATTAATGAAAGGATGAAATAAAAGTCCACAGTACCTGTATATGGCCACTGTTAAGGGTCAAAGGTCAAATTACCATGTGCAAAGGTCCACACTCAGGTCCGTGCCCTTTGAGCACAAAATGTCTCTAGTTTCTCTACTTTTGGTAGAATTACTCATTCAAAAGTGTCAATGAGTCCATTGTCAATGTAATTGAGACAAAACACATGGAGGTTACACATACATGACCTGCTTCGGCAGGTCTACACCGCTTGCACCGACACTGTGCACTTTCACTCAACAAAACAGTTCATTTGTTCAAACATTAACTAATATAACTTTTTTCTTACCTCTTTTTGTCTTTAGGGAAGCGCAAAGAGAATAAAAATTTGGTGATTTTTGGGGGTTATTGGAGCAATTAACAGCTGAACATAGAACTTTCGATCTACTCGCCATTGCTTCTGCACTATGCTATACGAGATGTTTTCGTAGTTTACCTACTGACGCTTGGAGCGCCCTGCCCCATGAACACCACTTCCGTTACACAAAATAGGGGTGAGCTTGCGCAATCTTGTGTTATAGGATCATTGATTGCATTCCCTGCACGCTCGGATGATCCGGAGCAAACAAATATTCAATCAGCATATCCTCTGTGAATACAAGAGAAAATACCAAACATCAATGTATAACGTGTTCCACACGGAAAACTCCACAGCCTACTTGGCTAATACTCCCTGAACAACCCAGGCGCACAGGAATACAAAAGAATCACCTGCAGAAATTTGAAAATGTCCAGGCAAACCAGGTGCACATTACAGTCCCCACACGCACGGATAATCCGGAGGGGTTGAAAGGTATACCATCTATCAAGATCAATAAGATTCATGCATGTTGCGAATTATAATCAATAAAATGTGTTGTATTATACTAGATAATATACAATATACACATATCCCAAACATATATAATATAAAAATTCTTGGCTCAGGGCGCTGGCTAAACATTTCAGGTGGAGGGCTAATGTATATAAAAGCGTCACAACCATGCAAAAAATCAATATGCCCGTTGTCTTTTTAACTTTATTTAATTCAACGCGTTTATGGAAGAAATAAAAAGTATAATGAAACTTATCCAAACATGAACTGCAACAACATGTTGGTATTGTTTAAAATGCTTTTTTGTGGGCGCGATTAGCACTTTAAACGATATTTTTTTGTTTTTTGTTTTTTTACTTTTTCTTATGTGGTTTTGGATAGATACCGTACAGGGCCCTTTTTTTTTTTTGTCTTTTGAGTCAGAAAAAAAAAAAAATAAAAAGCAACTTTATTGACGAGTTTATGTCCCACTGATATTTAATCTCGTGCGGACCTAGTTTTCGGAATTTGTTTTAGTCGCTGTTTGTTATTCAAATCAGCGGAGAACTCACCACTTTGTATAATATGGCTCCACTTTCCAATTCCTTTTTGGAATTAGAGCAAGAACACCTTTCTTTGCGTTCACATCCACTGTTGGTAAGAATGATCGGTAACCTATATTCTCGTGAAAAGAATTAAACTAAAGAAAAATCAATAAAATCAAGTATATGGCCTATAAATGTACTATTAATTCATATGTAGTCATATGCTTGGTCGATCTTCGGTATTTTGAAGGTAAATTGATTTTTATAGAAATCTGAGTTAATTTTTATTTTCGTTACGTAGGCCTACGTAATTGATACTCGTATGGGAACCAACAAGTGCATTATAAGAAATCGTTAATGTTATGATAATAATACCCCGCTTTTCTGTGAGTTCTCTGTCAAAGTGTAAAAATACCAATTCGTAACTAGCGCGTATTCGAGGGTTTATCAACTTTGATGATGCATTAATGTGCAACAGAGGATATCAAAAGAAACCCAGCGTTTGCTAAAATAAAGTTGTGCGTTTTGTGTTCGATGCGTCGGGACTAGAGTTCGTCACAAGTTTAGGACCTCTCCCCCTGTTGCGCGTATAAGGAAATATCAGATACAAAAATCTTTATGTGTAACGTCTTACTATTCACGACCAGGCTTCGTCTCAGACTTTACTGATGGTTCTCATTTGTATTATGTATTATTGAAAATCAGATGCGACCTCTAGATTTTCAAAATTGAGATTTTTTGCGGTTGTAAAACCTTTTATATAAGGTTTCCGGCCAATTTCGCAATTACGTGTTACATTTTATAAAAAATTTTTTTGGTACAATTTTACTGTACTGCATTATTGAATAATTATTTATAGCCGATAACATAATGTAATTAAAGTGACTGGTGGTAGCTATTATTCAAATAAAGGCAAAGTGTTACACCTATTCGAAAGGAAGGATCAATGAATATACAATTTTGTTTTTGTGGTTTGTGTTTTTTGTTTGGTTAAAGCAGAGAAAGAAAGGTTAAACTTGTCATTGCAATATGAAACTTCACCAGCAAACGTCGTCAAAAATGAAGTATAGACTAATAAAAGCTTTCTTTGAAAAATGTACATTCTACTTTAACAATTCAATAATAAGTTATGCGAGCAGCGTCAGAAAACGGGTGTGTCAACAGGCTAAAGATTGTTGTCGCCGTCTCGCGGCTGTGCAAGGGCCGTGCTAGTCATGCAGAATGGTGAAAGTTGAAAGTATTGTGCATTTTGGGTGAAAAGTACCAAATTTGGCACAGAAGGTAGCTATTGATATGCTAAACAAATCTGGTTTAGGGGCCAAATAAGCTTCCTTCCAATATGGCCCATTTTCAAAATGCCCGACACCTATAAAAAGGCATTAATATTGCAAATATGTGGTTGTAAACTTGATTATAAGCGTAGATAAGACGTGGTTATAACTTTTTAAAATCAATATTTTGTTATT
>JAMKCH010054551.1:0-176100 GCA_023653785.1 Ophioderma brevispina | reverse complement strand
CCATACACACCCCTTTTACCTAGTTCAGAATTTGATAACCCACCATGCTAAAGTGGGGTACCAACTAGGAACAACCCCCACAAAAAGAGTTTGGCAAATCACGGAAAAATTTACAAACAAGCCAGACGATCCGCTGAACACAAATTCGTCTGCATATGCAGCATCACTAGTCTTGTTCCAATTGCATTACCAGTTGGTTGATATGTAGTACCAATTTGTAGGGTCTGATGCCAGTGTGTGGGGGAAAGAAATTGCTTGCCAATTGATGAATTGAAATGAGTTTATTTTATTTTTGTTTGAATCATTTCATTGGGCCTATATTTGACAAATGTAGCAATTAATTTCTGATTGCTACCTACTGTCCTGATCAGCCTCTTTTTTTCATGGGTGAAGTTTCTGGCCAAATTAATTGACAGTAGCCAAGTGAATTGATTTTTGTTACTGGGTAAATAATTTTGTGATACTTCAAGCACTACAATGTAATTATTATTATTGGTTGTATTATTATTACAAATTTATATATTATTGTTATTATATTAATTTTCTTTTATTATTATATAATCATCATTACTTATCATCATTATGTCATGTGGTTAAGGGATTTGTGCTTAGATACCGGATATGTGTTAAAATTGTGGCATACTTTGAAATAGTTTAGTCTTATTAACCTCAGGAAAATTCATGAACATAATCATGCTATTTCATGGCTGATTCCTATTACGCGAACTATTTCCCTAGGGAAATAGATTGAACTGTTTCCCACAACCTCGTCCCAGAGTCACAGTGAGGTGTAAATAAAACAAATATACATGGTTTATATCGGGAAATAGGGCACATAGTTCCTCTGTACTGGCTACGGGCCTATCCAACCCTCACTTCGGGTTCGGGGTGATAGACCCTTAGCCAGTATCCCTCGGAAATGTTGCGCCCAGTTCCCTCTAACCATGTAGTATTTGTTATACTATTGTAACAAGTTTAAAGGTCCATGGCCGATCGCTAATAGCCTCGTCCAGAAGACCAGATTTTACCGGATGGTCAACATTTTGTATCAGAAGCAAGATTATATTTTTATCATTACCCTGTGAAATATTAGCGGCGCAAAGGAGTTTTTTTTAAGTTATATGAGCGGAAAATGTGCCCCATTTTGGGCGACCAATATTCCCCAATTTGACACAGCACTCTATGGGGCTTACAAATCACTTTTAACTCTGGCTCAAAAACGATTTGAAAATCGTTGCAACTTTACAGATGGGGTTTGGAGTGAAGGCAATCTATCAAGATAAAATTTTATCTTTTTTGAAATTTCTAATTGCACCTTTAAACACTTTTGGTTAGAGATTTGCGCTTTAAAATGACATGAGCCCAGGGACATTATCGTGTATTTGCAAAATTAAGGGAAATCGTGTCACTGGTACAATGTGGAATTCACAGCATTTTAACAGACACAACACCTGTCTGTACGAAAACTTCTAATAGTCATAACACAGCCATTTATTATAAGCTATGGAGCTAATTTAGACCATTTCTTCTTTTAGGGGTGTTTTGCAATCAGGGTACATCGTCTGTATCATTTGGGTGAAAAATAAAGTACATGATTTAATTTAGGATGAGTTTTTGCATTGTATGCAAGTCAAAGGAAGTATATTCCAAATTTGGAGGCGTCACGTCTTCGTGAACAAGTTTTATGATTGATCAATGTTACATTTTTCGGAGGAGGACAAGATTTTGACAGAGACTCATTGATTCTACAGTTGGGGTGGTAAAAAAACAAAGTGCTTTGTTATTTTCAGTATAATTTTTGTATTATAGATAATTCAAAGGTATGTTTAAAACATTTGGAGGTGTGAGGTATTCAGGAAAAAAAATTATGGTTAGTGAAACTTTGTGTTTTGATAAGGGAAGATTTGACGGAACACTGACTTCTAACATTTGAGCATGTGATACAGGAAAACTTAAGGGGTAGCCACCAAAGTGTTCACTACAAATGATAGTCCAAATGTATAGAACATAAACAAGAGTTTTATAGAGAATATCACACAATCTGTCAATGTAGTTTAAGCTTTAGTAGCTGAATACGTAGAGGACATTTTTGATGGAATTACCACTACATTTCAAACTGACACTGCATGTTACCTAATGGTCACATTCTTTTAAGATTTTGGATATTAATTTTACATGCCTTCAAATGTTAATCCTAAAGGTGAATGTGTCCCAAATGGTTCTTATGACATGCTAAATCTACTCAAATATTAACCTTCTTCAAATGAGACAGTGATTTAAAGCAATTTAATTGTTATACATATTTTTATCATCAAGCATTTCAAATTGTTTAGTTTGCAAGCTGTAGGTAGTGCTTTTGGTGGTCTTTAATTGGATAGTAACCAACCATGAGAAATACAGACAATGTTATGGGTCACATTGTAGTGTTCAGCAAAGAGGTACCCTGATGTAAAACAACCCTTAACCACTCTTTCCAGCGATACCAACTTGTAAGGGTTTATACAAAAACAATTTCGGGCACGGACTCCGAGGTGTGGAGTCCTTACGGAATCGGCAATCTCGAGGTCCGTATGTCTCCTGCACGTAAAATACCGGTCCACCAATAATGTTGTTTTTCACTTGCTACTCGTCAAAATTAACAAGAATCTCATTTTCCTACAGCTAAACGTATCTTCTTCTCAGTTAGTTCCGTTTGAAGCAAAATATTAAGTTTTATCACCTTAAAATCCTGTTTACGTTAACCCTAATTTCAGTGCGACGAAAAAACTCAGTTCACGCGGGCGGCGCCATCTTGAAATGGTGTCATCGATGCTTGGTTTTTTTTTTCATTGATAACTTCAATCACATGACCAATAATGGTAATCAAAGCTTAGGACGTTGTAGCATTTACACACATGACACAATACGCTATCCATCAATACCAAAAAACATTTGAGGCAGTGTGACGATGAATGGGATGGTGAAAAGGGAGGATAGTTTTGAAGGTTGAAATTAAGGTAATTTTGTAAGAATTTTGCATCAATTAAAACCATGAAAATCTTACATAAGATGCCCGCGACACCAAAATACATCGATCATTCACCAAAAGATTGAACTTAATGAGCATTACAGCCCAAAATTGGTGATGATTGAAGGTTGCCGAATATTGGCAGATTGTGAATCGTTTGGGAGATGTCACAATACAAGCCACAGGAGTCTATAGGAGTCCATGACATTTCCCAGTCGGGGCTTGCATTAAACGGTGAGAGTGAGGGTAATTAGGAAAAAAAACACTCTCTGAAACATTCACTGAGATTTTGTTTTCTGTTCTATATGTTTATATTGAAATATAAAGATTTCTTTTTATTATGTTTTGAATCTAGACAGTTGGCCATAAATTTTTTATATTTTTTTTCCATGTTTATAAAGTTGGTCCCAAGTTGTGGATGTTTGCATGAGGCCCGTTTCACAGTAATGCCAACTTTTGATTTTATTAAACCTATATGATTTTACAGGAAGGTGATACAGAGTCACTTTTAGTGTTTTTAATTAGATCTATACTAGACCTACCTCCAATACCTAAACCTACTTATTGGTGCTTGTATTGCAGGAGGAGACGGGCCCCACCCCCAAAATGGTCAAACTTTGGACCTGATATGGCCGTAACCAAAAAATACATGCCCTTATGTTTTCAGCTACCATATAGCTATGTAGAAACTGGTCAATTTTTACTTTGAGGTTTTAGGGCAACTAGTGGACACTTTATACCATGTTTAAAAAGGTGTTGGAGCAGATGCTCAAAAACACTTATAGGAGCAATTCAAAATTGAGTGTGGACGTGACATTTCCGTTCACTGAATACCATTGATTCAATTACACTGACACGGTCCTGTGGTGGATATCGTGGCATTTTATTGTACATTTCAAAGGAACAATCGTTCATGATAATCACACACAAAATTATATGACTGGTCCTTGAATTACTTCAGATATGGTTATTCGAAATCTTGTCCGCAATTTCCGTTCACAATTTTGGCACGTCCAACACTTTTTGCAGAAGCCATGTTGTCTTTATGAAGTAAGTTATATGTTGGTGTTAGGCTTTTCTAGAGAGCACTCACTATACTAGTAAATTGTACTAAAGGTTTTGACAAACCAATGTAAAATGGCTTGGCTCTATTAACATTAAATTTTCCGTTAACACCAGTCACGTCCAACACATTGGGTCACGTCCAACACACGCAAGGCATATCTCAAAACGAGGAGGTCTGCAATTTTAAATGATAGTAGGTTTCTAGTTGTTCCATGGGGTTGTGAACTACCAACTTACTTTGAGGCGCGATCCGTGTTAGTAAATTTTCAAAAAAAATTGCCAGTTCACATTTTCAATTTGTCACGTCCAACACAAGCTTCAATCAAAGCAACCATGCATACCAAACATTTGAATGGCCAGTGTTACGATGAGATTGTGAAAAGGGATTTTTGAAGGGTTTAAAATTAAGGTCTTTGTTGTAAAGAATTTTGCAATCAAAAACCATGAAAATCTTACATAGATGGCCCCCGCGACACCAAACTACATCGATCATCAAAAAGATTGAACTTTAATGAGCATTACAACACACAGCCAAAAAAAAATTGGTGATGATTGAAGGTGCCGAATATTGCAGATGTGAATCTTTTGGGAGATGTCACAATACAAGCCACAGGGAGTCTATCATGAGTCCATGACATTGCCCCCTGTCGGGCTTTGTCATTCAAGAGTTGAGAGATGCATGGTAATTGGAAAAAAACACTCTACAATATCATGTATTTTTGTTTCTGTTCTATATGTTTTAGATGAACTATAAAGATTTCTTTTTATTATGTTTTGATCTAGATTTGCCATAATTTTTTATAGTTTTTTTTTCCATGTTTAAAAGTTGGTCCCAATTGTGGAGGTTGAATGATGCCCGTTCGCACAGATTGCCAACTTCTTGAATTTTTTCACTTAAAATACCTCTATGAGTTTTTTACAGAAGGTGATACAGAGTCACTTTTAGTGTTTTTACTTAGATCTCCCTACTATACCTACCGTTCCCATATCCTAAAGCAACTTATTGTGCTTGTATTTCAGGATACGGCCCACCAACAGGCGTCAAATTTGATGATATGGCGTAAACCAAAATACAATGCCCTTATTTTTTTCAGCTACCATATTAGCTATGTAGAAACTGTCAATTTTTTACTTTTGAGAGTTTCTTTTATGCAACTAGTGACACTTTAATTACCATGTTAAATAGGTGGAGCAGAGTGCCTCAAAAACTTATATGGAGTCAAGTCAAATTGATTGTTGGAACTGACCTTTTCCGTTCACATTGAACACCATTTTATTCAATTACGCTGATACTCCTGTGGTGGATATCTGTGGGCATTTTTATTGTTATTTACAAAGCCAATCCGTCATGACTAATGCCCACACAAAAATTATATGACTGGTCCTTGAATAATTCAGATATGTTTATTCGAATCTTGTCCGCATTTTCCCTTCAACAATTTTTGGGTCACGTCAAACACTTTTTGCAGAAGCCATGTTGTCTTTATGAAGTAAAGTATATGTTTTTGTTACTTATTCTCTGAGAGCACTTTCACACTGTACTAGTAAATTGTAAACTAAAAGTTTTTGACAACCACTGTAAAATGGCTTGGCTCTATCAAATTAATTTTTCGTTCACACCAGTCACGGTCCCAACACATTTGGTTCCCCCCCCAAAAACTTCCAACACAACGCAAGTTGCATATCTCAAAAACGAGGAGGTTCTGTCAACTTATAAATTATTTGATGGTTTCCTAGTTTGTTCCCTGGGTTTGTGAACTACCAACTTGACTTTGAGGTTGCGATCAGTGGTTAGTAATTTTCAAAAAATTGCCCCTTCACAGTATTCAATTTGTCTCGTCCGAACACATCACAGCTATCATCAAGCAACCATGCGAAATCTACAGCTTTGCGAATCTTGGTGAGAGGCATGAGGATGAAACAAATCATTCATCTAGGGGCAGTAGTAGTGGTTTCTTCTTCTTTACGAAGCTTAAAATCATTTTTTGATTTAATAATGATCAATAAGATAAAGATTTTAAGTCAAAATTCCGTTCACCTGTTCCGTCCAAACCTTTTGGCCATAAATCTAAGTTCTGCTAACTTAATGATGATATTTTGTTGCAATTCAGTACCATGTTCTCCATCCGTACAAACTACTACACAACTCAATCAATGAAAAATCACTCTGCTCTGTTTACTCTTTTTTTGATTTTATCAATAAAACTTTTTTATGTCAAGAACCTGTTTTGGATAAAATAGAGCAAAAATGTCAAGAATTGTCGAAATTCAAGCGTCAATGTTCATATTTCACTGGTATTGCCTGAAGGTGGGCATTACCTTTACATTTTGATGAAGACATGTAATGACAGTTGTGTTCTAATGACTCGTAAGGGAATTGCTTGCTTCCTTCTCCCGATGTTGATGTAACAACTTGCATTGTCTGTATGCCAGATGCAGAACCTCCCATAATTATTATAATTGTCCCACATAATATATATGCATTATTTCGATCCGCCCTGTATGACGACAACCCCCCCAAGTGGCGCCATAGGAGTACCCACAATACTCTTCCTCTTTTCGTCTACCCTCACAAGATAACATCCTGCGGGGCGGACGGGTCGGGAATCAACATCGGGAGGTAAGCAAGCATTCCTTACGAGTCCATTAGAACCACCACTGTTCTTACATGACTCATACATGAATCTGCTTACCTTCAATCCTATGTTGATGTAACAAATTGCATAACATCGCCAGATTCGCACAGGTACTAGAGGCGGTGTCAGGATGCAAAACGTCCACCTGGATTGCGTGAACGAATTAGTATGAATATGATTGCAAAATTCAGAAGTATAAGAGCCACGCAAGGTCACATGCCAATACAATAGCAATGAACTAAGCACAGAGCCGAACCACTTACTAAGAGAATAATTTGCTGAGCCCCCTGACTATGGCTCCTTCAAGAAAACTGCCAAATAAGCGACGTACCTAGAGGAGACGTCACCCGAAACCAGCACCCCCTCGTTCACAACACACACGGCGCATGAGAGGTTTACTCCCACGTGAGGGTCTACAAGGCTCAGAGAGCTCGAGCCATATACCCAAGTCGCCACCCTCTGGCCCATTACGGCCGAGAGGAGGGGCATCCCCCCCCGGAGCGGAGTCTGAGGAGGGCTGAAAGAGCCAATCCTCAGACCCTCGACCGCCACAGTACTCTGCGAGATAACCCGCACAGCGTAAGGACAGGAAGACCTGAGCCATCAACTGTTACCTAATGCATCCAGCCCACCCTATATCCACTCACTTGAGCCCGCAAGGCAAGCGAGTGCGAGGAGCGTAAAAATAGGAGAATCTTGCGAGGCCTACATTAGGGCCACTCCGATCACCATCACTAGACCGAAGCCTACCCCGGTGGAGTAAGCTTCAGCATAGCACAGCCACCCCCCAAGTGTATCAGTCTCTCCCCCAGAATGTAAAAAAGGCCACCCAGAGATTTGACCCCATTCCGGGGAACATCCAATAGTCCTACTATGCCTATTCATCACGAAATGAAAAAGCATCAAAAGGAGCTACTCTATGGTCGCCCTGAGACTTACCACCTCAACGAATGACCAGTAACGTTTGAAAGGTGGCTGACAAAGAATTATCCTCAGAAGAAATGTGGAGAGAGTAACCCCCAACCCGATCCACAGAACCAGCTCCAACATTTACTCCAAGGCCACCTCAACCACTGGATTGAGGCGCCCGGATAATGTAGAGAATCTAACCGATTTCCGAAAACTCTAACGTCCTAGGAAATATCGCCGAGTAAAAGTGTCAGTGGCAAAACCGATAGAATGCCTAGCCCCCAACAGCATCCCCCTATCATAACATAGCGAATGACTAAGGTGTACTCAACCTGGCGATGGGAAATCCAATAGGCATGACAATAAGAAAAACCCTAAGTGGGATAAAGATCCCAGCTGGACCGTAGAGCAAAACATATCTGCCTAAGTGCAAATAGGATTGCGTCCAAGATAAGAGTATCCCGTTGGCCCGTAGGCACACTCATCATATCCTAGCAGCCTGGAACATCACGCATAAGAATACTTGTGAAACGATAACATCCCAAGTACACCCAAAAGATTCTCCACTTTAATAAAAGGCTGAGAGGATTGGAATAAATCCAGTCTTGCGCCGATGCCAGACCAAGAGTGGAACTATTCCTTAAATATACTACATGGAAAGGTATATGATAAAATAATAGTCTATCACACCATGTACAAAACCTGCACCTGGCGGGAAAACTAATTATCACTCCAAAAACCAAAAAATAGAGGTAAATTAGTATAATACACCTTCCATGATCAGAGCAACCAATCCGACTAGAATGATTTGAGTGATCACCCTTTCAACATATATATTAATTGAAAGCACAAGTGATAAAATAATAAGTCCAGTCATTTGAAAATGCAGAGACTCATTCTCACCCCAATCAATCCATCCACCATGCCGAGATATTGAGAGGTTTGCACCTGTCATTCAAAATAAAGGCAACAAAACCCGCGGGCGGCCGGTGAAATGCCTATAATGGAGCTGAGAATCCGCTGCTATAAGCGTGAGAATAAAAGACCCCCGCGGGATCGGGCACAAGCCGACGAGCGAGCGCTCGCGTCGCGTGCCACACACGCTTAGTATAGATTAAAAGCCGACCGCATCCTTACACACTTCCGAATAGAAATATGGCAGGGGCGGTAGACTTGGCCGAATCTTCCGACACAGAACTTGAGCCAAAAGACGAAATTAAATCGTCTAACATTCATCTAGGGTATCCTCGACAGAGGCGACGTATACCCAAACCTCGATCGAAACGCGATCAGAAGCGATTAATATGGCATAACGTACGGCGGAATCCGACACCCAATTTAGGCTACTTAACTAAATTAATCGTCCAATCGTATCCTTTCAACGGTATTCATCGCCAAAGGGGCGAACGAATATCCGAACTTCGAGTCAACCACGATCGAATAATGAATACCATCGTAACAAACGTGAATGAACGGCCGACAGCTTCCGTACCGGAAAAATACTGACTACATACGTCGTGAAACGCCGGCGAAAGACACCGGCATTTATTCCTAAAGAGGATTGAATCCAAAGCCCCATCGATATGAATTCAAGACCATAGCATTAGTGATTCCAATTTTAAGTCCTACCAAAAGGACCGGCAAGGAATCAACGGAGGCAGGATAAGACCCGTACGCACGCCCCTGGAGAAGGGGATGGGGGAGAGACTCATCCCAAACCGGTGGCACAACCCTAGGGCTGGCTCAAAAGCATCGGTTGTCGTTGTATTTTATTAAAACAAAACCCGCAACAAACTCTACCCAGGAGGGTCTGAGCGCGGAAAGACAACCGTGCGACTATCTAAGGGCTGCAAACGCCTAATAAAGACGTAAACCGCCCTGGGAAAGACCCGGATTGAATGGATGAAATCGATGTCCCACACCGGGAGAGACAACTAAGGAAGTTGAATCCAAAAAAGGGTAGTCATCATAAAAGGATATGGACGCCACCCATGACGCTACGGGACCCGCTACCACCAGTGAAGTCGGAAGCTATGCCCCGAGCTTCCCGGTGTGGTAGGGATACCCCCCGGCGCTGCTGTCCCGAGAACGCTTGCGAGCAAGGCGCCGCCCCATTCAGCATAGTACGGCACCCAGAGGGGGTGTGCACAGTCCCGGCGAATGCGTTCCGTTCCCCGCAACGCATCATCACACCCACAGGATTATCCTGTTTACCAAAGCGACCTGCTTAACCCAGGCCAGTATCCATCGGGTAGATGAAACGATGCTCCCATCACCCGAATCCCGGAAGGGATTGATGCGATTAAGGGCGAAAGACCTACCCACAGTAACTCAGCAACTCCCCTCAAGAATACATAATATACGGGTAGTACCTAAGAGCCCCGTGGATTGTACTGGCCTATAATGTATGCGACGTATTATTATTAAGAAAGGCAAGTACATGACGGACACGTACACCAGTAAAAATACAATCATACCACGGTGTGCCGCACCGCAACCTCCGCCTACACCCGAGCCCCGAACAGGGACAAACAAGGGTGTATACTGCAAGATACCTAGAACCATCTTCTACAAAATGTCACCTTACAGCATACTCCAGCGCCGATGACCGATTGTCACCGGTGCTGGAGTTGGAGGTTAACAGGAGTTCAGTAATACCCCGTGATTACAATATGGACAGCGAGGTAACACCACTGACATCATCCCGGTTTAAGATGATCGAAAACCAGGGTTGACCCTGAACGACACGTAGCAATACGAACGCTAGGCAACCACCCCAGCGGGAGATGCAGACCAACCTAGTTGTCCACGCCCCAGCCGCCCGGTTACTAAGCATTTGCATCCCTGCGCACCCCCCCCCTTTTCTTCCCGACCAAGCCAATCCAAGCGGATCGGCATCATCAACGGCATGCAAGGGCGGGTATCCCGGCAGAGATGCCGCGACTGGGATCCCAACAGCGGCGAGCCTACAGAGCGAGTCAGTGCCCCCCCTTTCACAGAGCGCCTTTGATCCCTTAAAAAAAGAAAAAAAAAAAAATAAGGTAAAAATTCACTCCTGTAATAGGCAATTGTCTCGCGTATCGATTCGGAAATCCTGAGATGAATGGTCTATTGTATCGCTAATCCCCCTGAGAGGTTTAGCAAGTAGACCGACATCACAAAATGGACAACGAAATGATACCTGCTCAGCAGAAATCCCTGCTGCAGGGACAGAGGCCATCAGGGTGGAGACCAGCGCAGTAAAGGCCAACATTCACCCGTAAAGAAACGACAATGCGTAGGGCTAAATACGCCGCAAATCTCTCGAACCTTAACCCCCTTGATAAATGGTCCGTTGTAACATTAATTTCTCTGAGAAATTAAGCAACGGCCTCGAGTCAAACACGAGGGTTTCGTTCGAGAAGACTCATCCACCTCTAAAATCCCCGAAGGGATTGAGGCCACCGGGGGTGACCCGCGAAGCAGGGCTGGCCTCTAATAGCGCCAGCCCCGCTTCGCTGAAAATGCCAAAACACTCCTGCTGCCGCCAGAACTCCCCGTTGGAGTCTACGGCGTAAGGTGTAGGCCGAGCGTAATTTAGCCCGGATAATCGCCCGTACTAAACAGGCGAACGTGTCCCAATATCGCTGAAGAAAAACACCCGCCAAGCAGACTTGATTCCCTGAATGGGGGATTAAAGCGATGAAATGGTATTGGTCCTCGTAAAATCGAAACCGGCAATCCTCAGTTTAAGGTCCCTTTGTTTTGGTCTAACCCGGATTACAGACCATGGACCAGCACCGAGGAGATTCGCCCGGGTTAAAGCGGCCCAGCCGACATCACCCCTGTTGAGGATGAAGGCAAAAAGGCATCGAGACCAGCTCAGTAAAAGCCCGTAAATCGCCCTATAAATATAGAGGAATAATGGCCCGACGTCGCGGTGGGTTTTCGCTGAAGCACGGGCGTGCTTTCAGCGGGGAACCGCCAACCGTAGACGCTGCCCCTGGGGCAGCGTCGCCGTTAGCGGACCCATAGAAGGACACCACCACCTTAGGCGAGACGGTGGACACCATAGCGTTGATCTCCGTAATCGTAGGGTACCGAAAACGGGGACAACACGCATAGTATCCAGCAGTCTAACCACCCCGGGCACGGCGACTGACACTACACCGGGCGGGTGTGAACCCTCTAATAAACGGCGGGTTGAACCCCGCTTACAGCAAGGCGTAGTAACTCCTGTAACGGCCGATTGGTACGATAGCGGTGGTATTGTGATCGGTGGGTACCGAAGACGGCTACCCCGCGCCCGTATCCTATCAGTCAAACGCAACCCCGGAGGCGGAGACGACAAGACAACCAGAACCAAAGCCTGTGTAACGGCGGTGAACCTCCGCTTACATCAGCGTAGGTAGCTCCCCGCTCTTACCAGGTCAAAATCCCTACCGTCCAATTTATACGAAGGGAGAAAACCCAAGGATATACCCGGTCCAACTCCACAGCGAACCAGGTGCAATACCAGCGACCGATACGCACGGCGCCCCCATTCGCCCCGGAGTAAGACCAGCGGGGCATCAGCATGGGTGTGGGGTCCCGTGACGGCGACTCGGTCGAACAATTCACGTACAGCCGCTGCCTATAAGGGAAACAAACCGGTCCTGAGCACGCACCAGGCGGGGATACCGAATACAAATTTACTAAGTTTAGATAGAAAAATTATATATAAAGCCTTTCAAACATCCTACACTCCTTTAACACACAAACCCTAAACCGGACCGGTCGTTGTGGCCGGCCGACCGTCCCAAATGCAAGCAAAAGCCAATCTATTTTTATTTTTAACGGCCAGATGCAACGAGAGCCAAATCTTGCTTTCATTGCATCTCGGCCGTTTTTCCCGGCAACAGAATTAGTAAGCGTAAGTCAATAACGGCCCAGATGCAAACGAAAACACATCGGCGCCATTTTCCGAAGACGGCCCCGTGCAACGAAACAACATCGCTCATTTAACCGAACAGACTGCCCAGTGCAACGAAAGCATCGCGCCATTTCCCGGAAAGACGGCCCAGTTGCCACGAAAACATCGCGTGAAATGCAAAAAAACTGGGTAAATAAATAAATAAATAATAAAAAATAAATAAATACAACACTGATCTGCATGAAATTTTTAGCCTTATATTCCCAGTCGTGAGTGCGCTATTACGCTACATCATAGTCCCTTGCGTGGCGCTATTATGCGACGTCAGTCTCCGGTTTTTACTTCATGAATATACGTTTATGCATAATTAACCCAATCCTTATCTAAAATGGTGGCGCTTATCACCATCGAATCGCACTTGTCCTAATGGGCCAATTGTACAGTGTCCCCCGCCTGATGAAACCCTTGCGCCTTCTGCGGCAAGACGGCCCAATTCAGCGAAAACCATCGCATCATTTCCAGTCAATAACGGCCAGATTGCAATCAAACGCATCGCGTCATTCTCCGCGGTGAAGACGGCCCAATGCAACAAACGCCATCGCGTCCATTTCCGGGAAGACGCCCAGATGCAAACGAAACGCAATCGCGTCATTCTCCGTGAAGACGTCGCCATATGCAATGGAACGCAATGAGAGTCATTTGCGCGACCAAAAATAGTTGTTGACGGCCCACATGCACGAACGCATTTTCCGACCGGTAACACGAAACGCGTGCGCGGAACTTTTTCGTTGTCTTTGAATGCCTCTCGGCCGCGTTTAGGTTAATCAAGGCCATACCTCGTTGACATAAGGGCTGCAAAAAAGCAGTAAGGAACTAGTATAAACCCCAAGTGTACGCTCCATTGTGTTAAGTAAGGTCGTGCATAAATTATAACTTAAACAACCCGGAACGCCATCTTGATCGAAACCAAAGGGTGTCGGTCCCATTTCCAAATTACATTCTTCACAAACATTGTATCACATATAGACACGTTAAAATATATATAAATATAACCTAACACATATAAGATAGTAGTGGGAAATAAGACTACGATCTGAACGGGGCGCAGTGCCACGCCCTAACGCTAGTCAGTCTATGGGTGTGAAATTTCGGGTTTGTATGTTGACAAACCCGACGCAAAGTCAAAGTATAAAGTCCTTAAAATACCGACTTCGCAAACGACAAATGACAAAACTACAGCCGCCCCAAGGGACGTAATAATGACATTTAACGATTTACAACAAGGTTTCAGGACTCACATTAGCTAAATCTTGACCAAAAATTTGACAATTAAACGGGAGCTAAATTCTTAACGTTACCGCACTTGTCGAACACCAAGACCGAAAAGAGTAAGAGGATTGTGGGTATGATGCCACTTGGGGGTGTCGTCAGACAGGGTGATCGAAATGAATATATATTATGTGGGAATATATATTTATGGGAGTTCTGCATCTGCCTAAAGACAATGCAATTTGTTCATCACATCGTATTGAAGGTAAGCAAGATTCCATGTATGATCAAGGTCCTCATTTCTTTGGCTCATTTGCATTTTTTACAAAATGGCTCAATTTTCAAACCCTGATTAAAAACAGTAATAAAGGAAAGGAGTCAGGTGTGCTTTCTTTCTAGTTTCCTTAAAATGTATTAGTCGTAATAATACCATTAGAAAACAAATAACAAAGCTTGACACTGAGTTTGGAAAAATGACCCCCCGGTGACAAAAAGTTTGCATTACTGTTAACGGGCCATGAAGACCACAGCAGCAGTTGCAGCAACTGCACTGGTACCGTTGTTGTGGATTCTCAGCCGAGTTTGGATTATACGATATAAGTATCATGGTTAAATCGGCCTATGCTATGATTTCAAAAATTCGCTGGTGAAAAAAATTCAAAGCGAATCAATCTTGACCATACTAGCATTATCGCTGGCTAATACCCTTTAAAAAAACAAGCTGGACACTTACAAACATCATCCATTGAGTCTACTGCAATTTCAAAAACCTGATCTGAGCGTGCGCCTATTACCGTTTATAGCAAAGTCATCAGCGAGGTCAACCATCAGGCATAATAATTAGCTTTGTGTACCGCGAGTGCCAGTGTGCATAAGCTTTTACCGCGGCAATGGCTGCTTTCTCTGTCCCGCGTGTTTCGACCTGTGCTCATGCAAGGTTGTAATTGTAAGCATGCAAGGTAGTAAACATGCAAATGACATGCAATGCAAGTCACATCACATTGCCCTATAACATTTACTATTATCATCAGATTTTTCTTTATAACACTTTTAAACTTCATTAACACTTGGCTACCCCAGCCCTGGAAGGTAGGCCGTATCAACAGATGCGAAATACCAGTGACAAAATCGCATTGGTAAATCTATGCATATTGATCACGCAGCGGCCTGTACTGATCCATGCTGGTTCAAATTATGCCCAAATTGATGCTTAGACTGAAAAGTTTTACCCCAAAAATTCTCAAATTGCCCAAATGCTGTACATTTTCATGAAACTAATTATACTACCCTTAAAGGTGCAACGAGAGATTTTGGGGCACCCATATATTGTGTCAATATGTAGTATTTCTAGTAGATAAGACCCCCAATAATTTCTTACCTTGTCTTCAATGGTTACAGAACTGCCTTGACAAGAAAACAATGCGATTTTCATTTGCTTAATTTCCATATAAACTAGGCTGAATTTTGTATTGCTCCTATACGAAATTAAATTGCACAATTTTTGTAGCAAAAATATATGTTTCAGCTTAATCTTCACATGGGGACATTTTGTTATAAGTCTTTACCTTATGCAACAAATTAGATTTTTCAAATTTTTTAGGGACACCTGTTTATGTGAAGTCTCTCGTTGCACCTTAAGATTTCAAATCACCAAAACTGAAACTGCAATTTTCCATGAAGTTTCTGATAATTTACATGTGCACCCGGTAATGTTGTCCAAAATTCACGGTATATAAATAACCTCAAGTGACGTATAATGTCATGTCAAACTACTTTTACACAAGGGATACTAATCCAGTTTTCGTCATTGCACATATCCCGAATTTCACCGTGTTTTCGTTACCAACATACGGATAGCACTTTGCAGGTTTGGCGAGGATAATTCCAGTTTATCTCGGATACGGTACTGTACTCTGGAAGACCAGTGAATCTTGTGTAAATCAATGACTAATAATGCAGTGGCTGCTTCAGTCAAACTCTACGCAGATTAAAAATTAATTCTTACTTCGCTATATTTACAATCATTTTGAAATTGAAATTAATAAAATATGAATGACATATTAACAATTTGCAAATTTCCGTGCCTTTTTCGATTGGTAACACTTCCATATTTCACCATTTTATGAAGTTTAAGACGCGTAATGATATCACAATAGCAGGGAAGAGAATTTTAAAATGACCCTCGGGTCCCTTTTGTGTTAAAGCGTGGTTTATACACAACAATTATTGAGTAGCTGTGTGGAGTGAAACGATCAGTTTTCTTTTCCCTTTTTTCAAATACGAGCTTATATTTTTTGAAACTTTCGTGACGTTTTGGAAATTTAACAATTGTGTCTACGTGATTTTGTAATAAGGACAACTACTTTTGAAGAAGGGAACCAGTCCATCAACCAGTTAAAATCAGGTTGTCCTTTTGCGTGTACTCCACGCAAAGCGCAAATGCATTACGTTCGTCTGTGTCAGTGGGTTCTATCACACTGACACAGATTCCGATCTGTGTAGGACTTGGATTATGTTGTTTATCTGCCAAGCCTAGATCCCAAGCTTACAAGAAATATATCAGAAATATACGTTGTTCCCTCTCTGGTCATATGTGACCCACTTGGCCACAGTAACAGAGGTGTTAAACAATAAGAAGCTTTAAAATGAGGGAAATCCCAGATCAATACATCGACTTTGGAATTTCTTGTAAACAGGTGTCCGAACGCGCGTAATGAGGTGAACATCGCTACTACATTGGTATTTGCATAAATTATGTCTGCGAAATTGGCGCACGATTTTTGGAAGTGGCTGGATCTGGCTCAAGTACCAAGAAAAAAGTTACATCTTGTTAAAACAAGCTCTGAAAAAGGTCTTCAAACTAAAGTTTTTCCTGCCACAAGTTACGAATATGTAATTTACACTTTTTTACATTATCCCATACCAACAAACACCGAATAATTCAACAGGTCTTTTGAGGCGCGCGGCGCGCGACGCGCCGCAGTCGCGCTATCTAAAACTAAAATGCTTTTGAGTCCGAGCGATTTATTATCGCGCATCTTGTTAAAAGCCGGCTGCGAGTTTTTCTTACCTTCGTATTTGAGCCGGCAACCCATCAAAATACGTCATTTGGCAATTATTTAATGATAAATGTTCACGGAACACCAGTTCACAACGCCTTTTTCAGATATGGTGAACGCTGGTAAATCATGGTGCCGAGAGCAAAATCTGCATGTATTTAACTCCAAAATGTCTCGGGAACTCCAATGGAATACCGCATGGATGGTGTATAACGAATAATGAACACGGACTATGTGTAAATAATGCATGAAGTAAACGTCGTAAATTAAAAGCCTTCGCATCGCAAGTGGTTTTGTTTTGATTGAGCCTTGAGGCCGATTTTGATAGCTAAGATGGCGCGGCGCCGAAGGAAGTTGAGGGGTCTTACAAACATTACGGAAATAAATTAGATAAATTTTCGACATGAAAAAAGAAACGATAGACGGTACCAACCTTCGTGGTCAAATTGTTCTTAAACTGCACTAAACCATGTTCAAAAGAAATGAAAGTGGCCGGGAAAGGTGTCGCCCGATTACAAGTAAGAACAACTTGCAATACACACATTGATGATACGTTATCAGCATCGTGCACGCCCATTATTAATGACAACGTGAGCTTACAACTCCAATTAGTTGAAGATAAGCTACTAAAATATGACTGACTGTTGGCCGCCTTAGGTTCTACATTTGTTACTTGCAAAAATGTTTGAACTGTTTCGTGCATGCCCAGGTTACTCTCCCTAGTCTAGTACTAGAGATCCCTTTCAAAATTAAAAAAAAAAACTTTCCGCTCGTGTTCGAGGTTCAATGCCTGGGTGAATAATTCTTAGAAATCGATACACTTGATATAACATCTTTACATCATGGTAAATTTTGATTAAATCTGAGTGACAGTCTAAGTATGTACCTTAACTTGTTACTAACTTGATTGCATAATAAACATGCTTATTTGCTACCACCTGAATTGAAATGCATGAGCTTTAACTGCTTCTTGTCCAACTCAGTTGCCGGTCCTGCTTGCTATGCACTCTATGCTTTGTTAAAGATCGTCTCCAGCCAGAATTTGGGATCTTTAAAAACTCTTCTGCAGCTCGCCTCAGAGCCAAGATGAGCTTTGTTTATGCTCCTCTGAAAATTTCAAAAGACAGTGTCTGAATAATTCCTGCAGTGCTTGCAGGGACGGACAAGACTCAGTCTCAGTAATTAGGGAGTGTTCATTATGTACGCCAGGGGGGGTGATGAGGGATTTTCGTCTTTTTTAACGCTATTTTTCAAGCCCCCCATCTCAAGTTTCTGTAATTTCATGTCCCCCCCCTGACTAGTAGAGAAAAATTTCAAGTCCCCCCCCGAAGTTTCAATTATACAATTCATAAATGTGGTCAATATCCCGACCTCTCTTTTAAGGGCAGCTAGTTAAGTTTGGGGTGATTGCTTCCCTTAGCTCTCCTTAAGTGCATTGAAGGATAATGAGTTTTACTCCTCTTGGAAGATATGTCTAAGGTACATTGCAGAAGTAAATTTCTTAATTTTGCTCCCTGAATAGGCATTCTTTTATGACTCTTTTTACTAATCTTACTGTCAAGAATGGTAGAAATGGTGTTGAGGGCTAATGTGTTAGAAGGTCCTATCCTAGCTGAATTTTGTAGGCCAAATGATCATACAACCTCGTCACTGTTTATTGGTCACAAAAGCCCTGCGTGTTTTTGTCCGTGCTCTACCAAGTGTGGTCAATTGTAAATGAAAATACATTTCCAAACAAGATACTGTGTTTCTGCATATGCCTAATAATTTTCACAATGGGTGGCATAGTTAGTGGAATGGTGGGTGCCCAATAAATATGTTAAAGGTTGCCTGACAATGTAGAATGAGCAATAATGGGTGGGGCACAGGGCCCCACTTTAAGGGCTCCTGGCGGGGGTCCGGGGGCTGAGCCCCTGGTAAGCTCTTGTGTTGTTTAGCATGTTTGTGTGCCTTAAGAGAGCTCTCAGTGAGGGTTATCTCATTATATTTATTTATTTATTTATTAGAACATACACTTTTGAAACAGTGGCCCCATATCCAACGGGGTGCGTTTCAACAAAAAGGAGGATTACATACAGACTTGGAATTGTTCAATAAAAACAAAATGAACTAACAAACCCTTCAAGCTCAGAATCCAAGGACATTATTGAAGGAATGACTTATTTTGAACTATAATATTGCTTTACTTAGGCCAATGATCTCTTTTTCAGCAACTGAAGCACTGTCTCGCACTGTCACTGTATCAGTGCCTTTGACGTTGTGAGTCACGTAAACATATAAGTGGTTGTTGGTCAAGGAATTTGTACATGCCTTTCTCAAGTAATGAAGATCATACAAGCAACTGGAAAAGTTGGTAGTAGATGTTAAAGTGGTGCCCCTAAGCACCTAGGGCGAGCAATAATGGGTGGGGTACAGGCCCCAGTTTTGGGCCCCCGATGGGAATGGGGTCCAGGGGGCTGGGCCCCCGGAAGCTCTTTTTGGGTGTTAGCATGTTTGTAGTGCCTTCAAGAGAGCTTCTCGGTTATCTCACAGTCATGAAGCAGATTAACTATTTTTGACTTAATATTGCTTTAGGCCAAAATTATCTCTTATGCACGTTGACTGACACTGTCACTGTACAGTGTCTTTTACTTTTTGATCACCTAACATATAGGTGGTTTGTTGGGTAAGGAATATTTGTGACGTTCCTTTCTCCCCAGTAATCAGTAAGGATCAATACAACAAGCTATGAAACTTTGGTATAATGGCCCTAATTTAAGCTGGCTGTATGATTATGATCTCATAGTACACATTTTTTTTTATTCATAGAAAATTTTGGGTGGTACCTATTTGTAAATCTGCAAACCTCGGATTGATTCTCAGATGGGGTACTTTTTACATGATCCTATTGTAATAGCATATCAAAAATCATTTTTTCATATCACCTTTTATATATAATGCCTCTGATTTTATCTTGGCATCCTGGGTTAGCATGATCCAGCATGATTACAATTGATGCCTATGGTATTGATAAAAGTGAGCTGTTTGACATCACACTGCATAGCAAAGAAAATTGAATTGAATTGATTTAATTTTTTATATTTTTTTTCGCATTTCGTAAAATTGATGCGTCCATTGGCAACCCTATTCAATTAATACTATCACAAAATGAGACTTTAATTCATATCAAATAAACATTCGCAGTTGTGCCATGTGATATCACACAATAGATTGTTTACCATTATTTATAACTTGAAAGTTAATAAAGCCAGTCAAAATCGGGTCGTGCGGTAGCCGGGCAGCTTATAATTAAAAATGCACACACTATATGATTATGAAGTTTTCTGTCATACATGATGCATTTCAAATGAAAAGCTAGTGTGACAACCTGGGTATGTCAGGTCTGATGGAACTCCATTAACAGTACTGTTACTTAAATAAAAGATGGAATTAAATTCATGTTTTACAATCATGGATTGTCTTCTTGTCTCTTGTATGTGAAAAAATAATTGTTTGATATGTTTGTAAGACAAGCATAAAATACGACTACTGATCTACAACATCCAGGATAAAGTATATTTTAAAATGATAAACTTGTGTTAAAAGATTTACCTAGCAAATTTGAGGCCACCTTTTCATAATCTAGCTAGCATCTTTTTGATAGGCCCTTCTTTATTTTTATGACATCACTCTTATTCAAATGGACAAACAATATGTACTCGGTTTCATGAAAACATTTCATTTTTCAAATGGGGATGGCTTTAACAACAATTTCGCGTCCCCCCATCTCTGTCAGAACAAAAATTTGTGTCCCCCCCCCAGGTTAAAAAAAAATTTCATTTCCCCCCCTTGTCTTCCTCCACCGCCCCCCCCCGTGCGTAAATAATTACCACTCCCTTACTTTAGAACATATGCCCGCTTCCCCGCCACAACGGCGCACCATCGGGTTGCAAGTAGACGCAGTACACGCAAGGATCAACATGCGCGTTTGTTATGCCCACGAATTATGGCCCTAGCATAGCTCTGCCTGCTCCCATAATTTATGTATGAACTTGTATATCATGTGTGCAGAATTTGGACCCACATTCATGATGGGCTCGTCTACGCTACGAGGCCCGTTATCGCCATCCCTTTACTTGCAGAGAGCTTACACATAAGTTTTAATTCGAAATATCTTACCATTGTGAGTTAACCCAAGTAGGTTTTAATAACTTCATGATAACTCAGAGTTTGGTGGCAACAAAGGGTCCACAAATAAACTGTCAACAACCTCACACCTTCCATCAAACTGCAACAACATGCGTGACCTGAAATGACCTGGAAATCTGCAGTGCTCCGGAATGAATGTCAGTCACTTCGACGGCTTGCAAACTCGACCGATACCAATCGACGGTTCATCACTCGACGATTTGCAAACCGACGGTTTTTCCAACTTGTTTTTGCAAAAGGCACAATATTTAATATTTTCATTTCAATTCAGCACTCATAAAAAGTTATAAAACATGCAAATATTGCCACATTGATACAAACTAATATAATAAAAATTGCACCAAAATGAGAAATAGCATTTTTTTTTAAAGGTGCAGAAAAATGAAGGCGATTGTGGCAGAGGGGTGGACTGGGTAGTCAATTCGGCCGTGGAAAATTGACTTGACCGGACCTTGAACATTGACAATCCTAGTACCTATATCATATTTCGCAATTTTTTTACGTTCAAAATAGCCAACTTTTTTTGGAGGAAAAAATAATTTTCCTCTATTCTACACTGTATGACCATGAAAGTTGACAGTTTTGCTGATATGCAAGCTTTATGACGTCATTCCGACGTAATGCACGCAGTTGGTACTCATTGTGATATCAATGGAAAGAAGAAGGGCCATAGTAATCCAAAATTAGCGTTTATGAATATCTGTGACTTGAGGAACTTATAATGAAAAATTGTGGTATTATGAAGGAGAACTTGTCCAGAAGATTCGTTCAGCAGTTGGATAATCATCTATACAGTATGGTTATAGCTAGTTTTTTATCGTCAATATGGTAGATTTATGCCCACCCAGTGCCAGGATTTATGATATTTTCAATTCCATGTGAGCAGAGTTTGTAATTATTCTACTGTCTTCTTTGAAGCCGAAGTGCTGGGAAGAAATAGGATTCCAAATTGTGGACAGATAGAAATCGTGGTGATTATCTTGGACTGATATACTGTTGAATATTATTGTCGTCGAGGAAATATTTTAACCTTGGTCAGCTTGAACTGCTGGACAAAATTGTGTTTTTTTTTTTATTCTTCAGGACTGAGAAGATTCCTATGGCATATTCACATGAGATTATAAGCGTGACTTGGATGCGTCATTTTTGAAGTCTTCGCTGTGAGGACATATCATCGTTGAACTGCAACGCTTCTTGTGGACATTAGTGGACATTCTTGAGGACAATAAGTATATCCTATAATTGTGTGTGATTTTGATATTATGTAATGTTGTTTTGGACATACCAAATTCTTGAACCTTTCCAATTAAAAATCATTAAATCTGTTATATTATATAAAATTCAGATCACTTGTGCACAAGGCTCATTTATTTGTGTTTGAAAGGTATTTCTGACCTTAGACGTCTACGAGACGTCATAACAGAATATTGTCCAGGGAATCACAATTTCCACCAATGAAAAGTGTACTGATAAGGCGCATGAAAGTCGATTCAGAGTTTATCGTTACCCGCCCGCATCGCTTTTTGGAGACTAGAAATATAGTGTGGGTTGGTGTGTATTCCCGTAGGATTTTCATGCTAAAATTGATTTTGTTGCTGTTTGGGTTTCAATAGGACCTAAACTTCAGAAAATGATGGGGTGCAAATTTTCGGACTGATGCCCCCTTCTTCAAGGGGGAAAATGTTAGTACAGGGAAAAATTTAAAATCGAGTCAAATTGTGTTTTAATGTACACTAACGCGTTCGTCTCCTCATAAGGGTTACAAAAATATATATATTCGCCACTCCTCCCACACAGCGAGTCTGTTTACATTCCCAGCATATGCCGGTACCCATTTATACTCCTGGGTGGAGAAAAGCAAGCGAGGTAAAGTGCCTTGCCCAAGTGCACAACACATTGGCGACAACGGGGCAACCCACAACCTTATGCTTATGAGCCGAGCGCTGATCCACTGCACCACATGTGCCCCACCACATAGGAGGTGAGGTGAGGGTGGGAGGTGAGGGTGGAGTACATCCGAACACATCATAAAACATTTTGAAAAACATGGGATTGGAAGCTATTTAAACGAAGCAAAAGAAAAATAATATTACACTATAGAAAAACAAAAAAAAAATACAAATATTAAATCAAAGAGTTTAATAAAACCCCAAATTTAGGCAAAAGGCTTCGTTCATCCATCAATGCCCAGTAAGCCACTTCTTAACAGCCTTTCTGAGATTATGAAAATCACTTATCTCGTTAAAGCAATCTTAGCACATTTTTGAAGAGCGCCCCAATTTTCAAAATTTGATATTTTGCACAGTTCCGTGGTAAATGGTCTTGGAAACTATACATGCGAACGATAAATGCTAAAAAATGCGTATTTATCACAAATAATCGATTTTGTTAGTAGAATTTGGATCCCAGATTGGACTATGTCAGAGCTGTAAATGCTCGTTATTTACGTCCATGATGAAATAGTGCCTCCTCGAGACAATACCTCTAACTTGCTTTCCTGAACTATTAAAACAACTAATGATGATCGTATACACGTACATGGCGCTATTTCCCGGCTATTTCACATTGGAAGGACTTTTCCAGCATCCGTTGTATTATTATCGGGGATCCCCGATAATACTTATTCTAGTACAAATTCCTTCGTTTGTGACACAGAGCTTTTCGAGCTTTACCCATTCACAGGTTAGTTTTACTAGCCAGTTACAATGCAATCGTGTAAAAATTTTTGAAAATTGGGGCGCTCTTAAAAAACAATGTGCTAATCTTGCTTAATACAATTAGGCAGGAGTTCCAATGGCTAATTCCCATGGGGTATGCTAGTAGAGAAAAAAAGCGTGCTCTGCTATTCCCTGAACCCTATATAGGTACAGCGAAATTAATGACTACCAGTTGCAGCGCCTGGTGGCAGCTTTCACAGGCAACCTGGGGTCTATCAAAAGTGCAGAATCTTGCATGCATGTGTCTGCATTTATACTGATGGAAGCCGTAAACCTATAGATCGTCACTATGGGTTTCATGGAAAGAATCTCATGCTCATTTTCTGCATTTTGAGCGTGTTTTGATTTGGTTTCATCACCTTAACAAGCTACGACACGTAAGCAGTATGCCAGGTCATCGATTACTTGTTTGAGTACCAATCATGCTCACCTGATCACCTCTCATCATATTGCTTTACAGTGATCATCCTAATTTGTGCTTGAGCTCATCAATGCATCATAAGATGGAGTGTGCCCACACTTCTTCAACGCACTCAGTCATTCTGTGAATTTTTTGCTTTTCAATACACAACCGCATGTTGGGCTTGTATGGTCTATCATGTGTTATCTTACACTGAATGTCCACTGTCAGCTTGGACTGTGTCAAACCCCTGGATACTTTTAACCTACTGCGGCAGCCCTGCTATTTATTCACCATAACCAGATCCTACATCATCCATCTCAAGGTGGAAAGAGAGGCGGCGATGGCGTCATCGTGGCAGCAGAGGTGGTAGAACTCTAAGTACAAAACCTATTCCTGTTATTATTTCATCCCATGAGGCTTATTCGTCAATGTGAATAGGTCCCGACACCTTCCTAATCTGCGTCCTATACCTCGTACTAACCGTACTCCAACTTGACCATCTCCATTGGCTGGAAGCCACTTCCATACGCAATAAAACTGCAACTATCCTTGATCACATACTTGAACACGATGTTGAATATTATGTTCATAACTGAGACAAAGCTTGCTACTGGATGACATGGTTTTTATTGGGACATTTTACCCCTCCTACTTATGAATTCATGAACGTCCCTCGCACCAGGACACACTGGAGGAGGTATTGGGGTTTGTTCAGGAGTTCTCTTAACCTCACTCTCTCATCATCTCCACATTTAGAACTTTTGAGCACTGTTGTGACAACATTTAAAAACTGCATCGATTTCAATTCTATCATATCGTCCACCCCCCTCTCGTGTTAATGGTCTAACAACACTCGCATTTCTTGAAGAATTTGAAGTTACTTGGATGAATTGTCTGTCAACCCACATAAGCTGGTCCTGTTAGGGGTATTCACGTACATGTTGATCACTCCTGACAAGTGGGATTCGAAGCGGTTTATAGATCTCTTGCTGACAATGGCTTCCAACAATTCATAGCATAATCAACACACACTATGGGACATCATTAGATCTCCTAATAACCGCAGTGATGATCATCTGGTTCAAGAATGTGCTACACAACCCGCACTATTAGACGATACGTCCACTTATCATCAATAATCACATGCACTCTTAAATGTGCCAAACCACCCCCAGTTAAGCTTACTTATCTCTTCGTCAATATGGCAAGATGGATTCTGAAGCCTTCTCAAAGCTACTTTCTGCCCTGCTCCAGAGAACTTTCCCACAGAAAAAAAAAAAAAAAAAAAAAAAAAAAATGGTCTGACCCCCATGGTTCTAGGTGGGGCCCTTTGAAATTCTAACATCTCTGTGCTTGAACCAAGTCCTCTCCCCCATGGTTACTAAGGAACGTCTTGTCAAGCCTCGTCTCCCTTTATAATGAGACTATCCACTGTGAGAGACTGATTCGCCGTAGACTGGAACGTAAATGGAGGAAATCGCGTTCTGGGTAAACCTTGCCGCGTTTAAGGCACAAAAGATCATGTTTCTGATCTACACAGCTGCTAAAGATTGACTATTTTTTCCAACAAATGTACAAATGCCGGTTCAAAGACATATATGCTACCATTAATGGGCTTCTGAATCAAACTACCAAAGCACTTCCTGTTAGCGACTCACGTACTGACAAGATTTGGCCAATTGAATTTCTCCCTTTTTTGTCAAAAAAGTTGAGAATATTAGAGCAATGTTGATTCTAAACTTTCCACCCTCATGATATCATCGTTGATCTTGTGTCTGTGCCTAGCTCATGTCTTTGTTTTTGTTAGACTTTGAGCTGCGTACCGAGGCGAGGTTGAACAGATTATCAGAGAGTTTTCCAACAAGACATGTACTTGACACAATACCTTTGCTGGTTGATAAAGACAACCTACATTTATTATTGCCATGATCCAAAAATTGTTAATTGTTCAGTGTCTATGGTACATTCCAGAACTACTCCAACAATCTATAATCAACACCTATTCTTAAAAGTCTTCTTCGGATTCCATATATTAAAATTACAGGCCTGTGGCCAACATAAAGTTCCTATAAAGTTATTGAGAGGCTGCCACATTCAAGTGTTAACCACGTGAACCGCTTTTCTTCTTCTTTCTTGGTGAAATATACCAATCTTCATACAGAGAAAGTTTCACCGTACCGAGACCGCCCTTTTGAAGGTTAAGAACGAGATGCTTCAGTACTTAGACACCAACAGAGTCGTTCTCCTTGTTCTTCTTGATTGTCGGCGCATTCGACACTGTTGTCACTCCATCCTTTGAATAGACTCGAAAATGTTTTTGGGTAAATGGGACTGTTTTGTCATGGTTTGAAACATATTGTAAAAAACGTACCCCTAGAGTTTCCATTAAAAATGTTCTTTCGAATGACATGTTCTTGATATTCATTACCGCATGGGTTCGATAGTTTTGGTCCGCCATGGGCTTCATAATGTACACTCAACCCTCTTGGCACCATCACTTCGTGAATATAACATAGATTTCACTTTATGCTGATGATACTCATCTTTTTTCTGAAATAACCCTACACGCTGTGTGACGCGACGGTTCTTGCTAACATGCCGCTTGCATTACTAAGATCAACATTGGCTGATGCAAAACCAAGTTGCAGCTCATCGGATAAAAGTGAAATCTTTGTCAGTGCCAGCGCCCACGGGTCCTTAGCAGATAAGCCTGGAACATTCAGCTTATTCTTGTATACTCTATCATCAGACCCTCATCGTCTTTATAAATCTTGTGTTCCTCTATGCCGCCTAGTTTGATATGTCATCTCATATTAAGGCCTGTGTAAAACTATTAACTTCCACATTCGCATTTATGGTACATTCGTCGTTTTTTGACCCAAGATGCTTGCCATCACGCCGTCATAGCACTTGTCCTGTCTCTCATCGACTATGCCAACTCCCTTATGTAGGGTGCTCGGCGAATGTGACCTAAACGCCTGCAGCGTATTCAGAATAAAAGCAGCGCGTCTTGTCTTTGCGTGTGGTCGGAACATGTGCTCTGCCGACCCGTTGCGCTCCCGTCATTTGGCTCCCTGTTAAGACAGAAGTTATTTCATCAAAATTATGTTATTTGTTTTCAAATGTTTTCACGCTCTGGCTCGTCATATTTAATCAATCTTGTGCATGCTCAGAGGGAAAGCACTACGTCAGAATACAGACACAGACTGCGATCCTCCTCCGATTCCACAATGCTTATCGTGCCCCGTTCCCATAAGAAGGCTGGAGATGCTTCGTTTCAGGTGGCTGCTCCACGCTTATGGAATAGGCTCCCAATCAATGTGAGGGAAGCCATATCTGTGCCTGTTTTCAAACGCATGCTTAAAACTCACCTATTTTCATGTTAGTTATTGTTGTATTTTATGCTTAATTAAGAAGTCTCTTCGTAAGGCGCTGTGTGCTTTTTAGAGCGCCATATAAATGCAAATTATTATTATTATTATTATTACCCCTTGTGCTATAATTGTGAACAGAAGACCGGATGATATTAGAATGAAGATAAGCTGGAACCCTCCAATGGAAATCTTGAACACATGGTTCAACTTTGTTGAACAACCATATCTTTAATTAACAGAAGTTTATGCCAATCTGATTTAACTGATTTTGGCCAATATGAGAACGTGGACGCAAGTCCTGAAGCTTCCTGAATGAACCCAGCAATTTTGTTTTACATAGTTTATGAGGGCGGTACGCCCACATATTGCTTTTGTCCTCGTATGGTTGGTTGGTTTGTTGAGTTTAGTGGCGCCTGCGCCAAAAAATCAAAACGTTAAAATAATGCCGCAACACTGGAGACAATTTAAAGTCTAATGTGGACGGGAGGCAAACTGAGTAGCTGAAAGAAAAAGTTACAAAATAAAAACTACTCGTGGAGACAAGATGGTCCGCTGCAAATCATGAAAAAAAAAACCACCCACACCCACACCACCACCTTATAAATTTACTTACATTCGACAATAAAATTTATAATCTCAGGAACTGGCGGATGACTACCCCCAAGCAAATTCTCGACTGTCATGGCAAGCCCCAAATTTGAGAAATTATGTCGGCCTCGGACACAATTATTTTCAACGAATGGTGCAAATCTCGGCCATTAAACGACTTACGACAACATCTCGGACATCACCCTATATTGTTTTTTCGCTACATTATTTTGCACGAATGGGTTTTTTTAAGTTAGTTGTTCATTCACAAGATAATCAATTACCGATTGAAGCCGGATAATGTATTCAAAAGGTTCGTAGGAATGGTGTGAATTTAGAGTCCTTAAAACGCAATACTGGACAAAACATTCTGTGATTTGTATAATGATGAAGATTAGGTTAAAATATTGATCGCGTTCAAGGTTCCCCGAGGCAGCATTTAGTACTGCAGATTTCATTGGTATAGGGGGAGGAGGGATTCGCCTTCAGTAAATAACATCAGTGCACAATAATATAATGTGAAACGCATGCGAAAGGTAAGCGCCTCGCCTCTGTTTCTTGATATCTTGTAGGGGGAAAGCCTCTGTTTCTTGATATCTTGTTAGGGGGCGAGGCTTGCCTTCAGTAATAATATTATGTGACATGAGTATCATATGGAGTTGAGTAACCATGGGACGATGAACATCAGGTGGCGACGAATACTGTGTGTCGACGAATGTCACGAAGAAGCGATGATGTCTATGTTGGAGCCCAATGGTCTCCTTTTTATGTTATTATATACTAGAGGTGGTACAGTAATTATCAAACTTATATGTGTTTAAATACAAACATATGCACCCCATGTGTTCAATGGTTGTATTTACGATTGCCGCCAATGCCTAGAGAGGGGGACCGCGTCCCAAAAAAGGGAAAGTGGTTTTTGTGCCATGTTTATTATCTTTTAGAATTAATCAAACTTTATATTTGTGTAAATACAAACATATGCACCCCCAGGTGTCATATGGTTGTATTTCCGATTGCCGGCCAGTGCTAGAGGGGTGAACCTCTGCCCAAAGTGCTGTTATTTTACCATTGTGTTATTATATTAGAATTATCAAACTTATATGTGGTAAATATGCAAACAATGCACCCCAGGTGATGTGTGAGGGGAAAAAAAAGGGTATGTAATTAAATTGTGTAACTAGTAAATAGTTTAGAAAGAACATATAATCGCAGTTTGCTTGGAGTCAACTTGCAGGTACTGACGTTGGGATGTATCTTACGACAGGCAAGGCTGTAATATAAGAATACTTGAGAAACTTATTTACCGGAGTCACGTGCGTCATTAGAAGGAACGCAAGGTCTGCCCCTTGCAACTACTCCGCGATTCCTCCTGGCGCTCACCAGGGCCGCAATACTATACAAACTAAAAGTTTTAAAACATAGTTTAAGGCACAAAGATTCTAACAAAAAGTTTATTATTTTGATTTTCAAAACTGAAAATATCCAACACCATATTGCGTCCAGTTTTATAAATTGTGTTTTTTAGACCCCAAGCATTGATAATGGTCCAAATGACAGCATTTGGAGGAACTTGAAGCTAGTGGACCGTTGGACCAATCCTCAACCATAGTCCTTGATTCATGCATTATAAGGTCATATAGGAACCGATCAAAGGAACAGGTCTAGATTTATAATGATACTCCAAGTGAAACCAAATCGGAATAGCGAACCTCTTTGATATTCGGATACCGAACACGGTATTTGATTTCGGATACCGAACCTTTTTAAAATCGGAATAACGATCCTTTTTTGAAAATTCGGAACATGGGCGACCCCCTTTTTAAGATTTGGAATAGCACACCGTTTTAAGATTCTGAATAGCGAACCCTTTTTAAAATTCGGAATAACGAACTCTTTTTAAGATTCGGAATAGCGAACCCTTTTCGTATACAAACCTTTTCCGGATTCGGAAAAGCGAATGCTAAGAACGCGTGTTCTGAAAACGAACCTTCGAATTACGAACCTTCGGAACAATGAACCCCTTCGGAATACCGAGAAGACCCGTGTTTCTGGCATTGTTTGGCGCGAATGGAGAGATGTACAATAACACGCCATTTCGTACACTCGGCGAAAGCAGTCTTTTGTCAGAGTACCCAATGGCATGGTATTGTTACTTTCCCTCCATATCGTGCAAAATAATGGAGTGAAAAACAATAGGTACGTCACAGGAATGTGTGTTACACTAAGAAATAGGCCTACTGTGGCGGAATTGGAATTATCCCCCTAGGTTTAATCATAATATTAATATTCTTCTTCGTATGAGTCTGCCAGCGAAACTGTTGAAGCGTTGGAGCCAACTCACTGGTAGGTTGGTTGGGGTTAGAGAAATCTATGCCCACCGGCGGACGAAAGTAGGGCACTCATTTAGAATGTGATCCCGCCGTTCTGTGATGGAGAGCCACATTGGCAGGCTGGCTGTGGGCCGCAGCCCCCATCGTGCATTTGGCTGTTGAAGCGACCGACTCCTGTGTCGAATCCGGTTTAAGGTTGACCCATTCCTTGCGTGGTGGATTGCTGCCAGGTGGTATTTCTGTCTTAGGTGGGTGATAGAGAAATGGTCTGGTCGGGAGTATCAAGCCAGGCCGTATTCCATGTCTGTAAGGATGTTGAATGGGGATCTGGAAGTTTAGCGGCGTGTCGGCAGAAATGTCGGCGAGAGCGCAGTCTCTTTCTACCGAGTTGGTGTGTTCTTTGTTAGTGTTATGCAGCAGGTCTTGTTGTCCAGCAGGGCCTTATTCCCTAGTTTTGTGCGTGTGGTGTTTTCTGTCCGAAGTGCTGCATGTTGCAATTCCTGTAAGCACTGGTAGGAATTCGGATGGAGTAGACCGGAGGCAGCCAGTGATGTTTCTCAAGGTCTCCGTTGAGTACAGTAGCCAGCTCAGTTTGTGTGAAGCTGTGCCCCAGCTTGGGCGGCATATTCGGCAGTGCTTTAGACCAGAGCAAGGCAGTGGGTGCGTATGGTCGTGGGTTGGCTGGCACCCCATGAGATCCAGCAAGTCGGCACAGGAGGTTATTCCTCGGCGAAATACCTTGGCGCATACGGACTCGATGTGCCTGCCGGTATGTAAGCTGCAGGTCAAGCTTCGCTCCCAGTAGGTTGGTGTAGGATTGTATGGCGAGGCGCTCCATTGAGGTTGATTTGAAGCATGCGATGAGCCTCTTTGGTTGTTGGAGGTGAAGGCAGTAGCGGTGGCCTTGGCTTCCCTCAGCTTCAGTCTCCAGGTCTTCAGATATGCTGCAAGTAGGCCCACTATCTGTAGTAAGTGTGCTTTCTTCTTCTACTTCTGCCCCAGTTGGCTGTCCGAGTGGAGTAGGGCAAGATCGTCTGCGTAGCCATATTTTGGGGGGGTTTCTAGATTTTGTTTGATGTACGTCGCTGATATACAAGTTGAACAGCATAGGAGCCAGTACAGATCCTTGTGGTACTGTACTACTACTCCTCCGACGACGCAGGCGACTACTCTGTCCATCACTGGTCTTGAGAATAGACCTACGGTTTGCAAGCATGTTACATATGAATTGTACAAGTTGACGATCGGTATTGTCCTAAGAAGCTTGAGTGTCAGGCCCTGGTTCCACACGGTGGTGTCCCGTAGCTGAGTAGGTCCACCAAGATGACGCCCCCTGCCTTACGGCGCTTTTCAAGCTTTCCTCAATATCCTTTGTGAGTTTTAAAACATCTGGTTGGACAGTGCTCCCGGCCACGGCGAAATCCTCTGCTTGTTCGTCAGGCAGATGGGGTTCGACGACGCGGCTCCCATCCCGAGCCGGGATCATCCTCTCAAGGAGTTTGAAGGATACACACAGTAAGTGATATTGGGCGGTAGTTCTTAGGGTTGTCGACATGCTTGTTTTGGTTTAGGGAGTGCGATATATTAGCTCTCCTCAGATCTGGTCAGGACGTTGGTTAGCAACATGTTTAGAACTCATGGAGCCAATCTAGAACATCTTGGGCCGCATTGCATCAGGAATTCTGCTGGTATTATCAGGGCACTGGGCCTTTCCACTCTTTAGTTGCTGATAGCAGAGTAAGCTCATCTAGTGAGAAGGTTTGAAAGTGACCCTTCCCCCCAGGGGCTCGACTAAGTTTGGTGATCTCTTTTTGACAGAGCAATGTTCTGAAACGACCGTTTGCGAGGAGTTGCTCAGGCTATTGATTGGCAGTCACTGGACATTTCGATGGTTTTGAAAATTCTATTCTGCCGTGATACGGGTTTATAGTCTTCAGGCCTTCCTTCTGGAGTGGGTGAAGTCGATTCCTGGACCGTCGCCTCCCAGCGCTCACGGCGTTTTCTGTCCAAGCAGTTTGTCAGATCTGAAGCTTGATGAAGCTTCTTCCCGCGGTTCAGAATTCAGGAAATCATTGTAAAGAGTTTCACATTCTCATCCTCCCAGGATGGGATAAACTTCGGAACGCCAGCCACGTGGGATGGTCCTTCTTGCTATGTTGCATAAGATTTGCACAGTGCTGTGGGTCAGAAATGTCCATGTTGATGAGGGTTGGTGTCGGGATGTTGGTCACTTCTGAATCCACCAGGTTTTTTGAACTGGTCCCAGTCTGCCCTGCGTCAGTTCCACCTTTTCACTGGCTTTGTTGGTACAGGCTTCGCTAGCTCTCCTGAGTCGATCAGTGATGGTCCTGTGTTGGGACTTCCGAAGCGTTCGGAACAGTACGGTGAATGAAGATAGTTTCCATGTTTGCAAAAGCAAGGTCAGGGTTGGTAGACGTATTCCACCTACCAGAGTTGAAGTGTCTGTTTGCTTGGGGTCGTGCAAAAGTTTACACACTGAAAAAAAACAAAATAATTTTGAGGCCCAGTCCTCTAGAGGGCCTCCATCAGGGTTGGTTTTCCTTTAACCCCAGGTAATGCTATTGCTATTAAAGTCCGCCAGCATCAAATGCAGGGGTGCACCATAAGTTGGTAGGGAGTCTGCTTGGAGCCGATGGTTAGGTGGCTTGTAGACATTGGTGACATTAACACCTGCAATTTGTGTCGTTGCCCCCTTCCAGGGAGGAGTTCTGCAGTAGGTTGCAATTGTTTTCCATTGGGCTGAGTTACGAGCAAAGGTGGCAATTTCCCATGGGTCGCACTCTCGGGGTGTGCCGCTAGGGTGTAGCCGCAGATTGTTCAGAATGGAACTGTCGGTAGAGTGTGTCTCTTGGAGGAGATGCAGTGACTTTGTGGCGTATGAGTGAGGTGTTCGATTATGTTTATCTTAGCCCTAGTGAGACCTTCCACGTTTAATTGGAGCACTGAGATTCCATCTGACTTGACATATGGTGATGCCTGCCTGATAAGGGCACGTGTGCCAAGAACTGGCATCAGATCGTGTCCTCTGACGGGGCATAAATAAAATACAGTGAGATTAAAAAAGGACAAACAGTGAATTAAAAAGACAGTGAATTAAAAAAAGGGACAAACAGGGTTATTCTGGCTCAGGTATATCATTCGCCTTAAAATATCAGTTACCGGGGGTCACCACGAGGAGGTTGATAATCTTGAACCCCAATAATAATGGTAACAGGTTATGTTGGTTTTGTAGTAGTAGTATGTTAGAATAAGCGTAATAGATTTCATTCAATAAATATGTCCCATTACCGTCATTCTGCAAATGCGCTATGTGTCAATAATCGCGCTGGGGACCGATCTGGTCTGACCGGGGATTCACACGTGATCTCGAAAATTCCCAGGGCTCCCGAAGGTCAGGTAAGCCCACAGTGCCTTGAAGATCGGGCCACATAAGGCCATTATACTATCTGAATTTAGCATTCAGGGGTAAAAAACGTATTCTTATAGTAAACTTACTAATGTAGTTCGTGCTTAGCTATTTCTAGAGATAAGATATGTGCTCCAAAACTACGAGAAATTTTGAGTAAAAGTGACATAAAACAATTGTGCGTGATTCATGTCGTGTTTTGCAACATTATCGGGACATCGATGAATTTGTACAAATCTTTCCAGAAACACCTTATTTTTTCGATGTTCATTTTTTTAATACAATCCACTTCAAGCGATTATCCAGGAAATATATCGATTATCAGAAATGTGCTCACGTTTTGCGTATTTTTGATATTTTGGGTATAATTGATGAAGCAATTGACATGTGTTTTGTTTTGATATTGATTGATATTATGAAGCGAGCGCTGATGCAACTGCACCACCGTGCCCCACCATGATATTATGTACCATCTTTATTGCGGACGATATTCAGCTATACTTCCACCCTCCCCACGCCCACCCCACCCTGCCCCCTGCCCCCACGCCAACCCCAGCAATATGTTCTTGAGGATCTTCAACCTGAATCCCGGAGCAAAACTGAATTACACTGTGACTCAAAACGAGTTCTCGAAATTGCTCACATGGTGATTGGGTGCGCGTTAGCAAGTAGATGTTTCTCGCAAAATTAGGCTAAGACACCATGGGTTTTATTTTAAACATGATTATGTCGGACTCATGTTTCATCAATTGCCAGATCTGCTAATTATCAGACGTGAGTTTGATATTAAAATTGGTCTACTTTGAGGGTCCAAAATGTGCGGGCAGAAGAGAGTTTAGTCCTAAGGGAGCGGTCATTATTTATGCTGGGGGGATGGAGGATGTCCGTTAAAACATCACACTCCCCCTTGATCATGCTGATTTCACCCATTTTAAAAGTCATGTCCCATCTCTCTCCGTTGATGAAAATTTCACGTTCCCCCCCTCTCTTAACATTTTTTTTCGGGTTCCCCCCTCAAATCCTCCATCTCCCCCTCCCCCGGCGTAGATAATGACCCCTCCCTAAGTGTGCACGTATTGAGGGTAGATACTGCCTTTTGCATTGTGAGTGGAAATTGAACTTCTGTCAACAGTTTTGGTTAGAGGGAGCAGTATTTGGGACTATAAATTGAATATGTGAATATGTTATGTGTTGAAGTCTTTTCCAGGGCCGAAGGCTTGTGTTGTGTTTTGGTGGAGGTTTTTGGATGAATTCTGAGGCAAGTTATTTCAAGAAATGAAGTACATCTAGAGACTTGCCAGTGTAGAATATTCCATGAAATGGGGACATCTTATTGAGGAAATGTATAATGAGTGTGCTTGGAGAGAGGTGTTGAATAAAATGTAAAAAATATCTGAAGGCATCTGGGGATGATTATACCAGAGAACATTTTAGATGTGTTACTGAAGAAAGGTATAAGTTCTTGTTGTTTGTATCAGACCGAATGTTACCTTTTTTGTGAGATGGTTTCAACTTGCATTGTGGACTGAAGAATGTGCAAGAATCAAGGAATCAAATCCAATATCCCATAATACATTGTGTCAAGTTATCCTAAATAATGCTGGTAAATAGTGTAACATCAGGATCTTTACATGCAGCCTTAATACCTCGTCTATATATAAATGAGCTAATCTCATAGTTATCACCTTATTTGTGACCTCTTAATGGTATGTGGAACAGTCGAGTAATCAAATCCAATATCTCATACCCGAATAACGCTGGTCTGGTGTAGAAGGATAACAGATGTGATGTCAGACCTCATCTAAGTCCCCATTTTGGTTTGTGGGATATGTGTGAGATGCAGGCATCATAATCCTTTAAAGAACTCTTGGCTATACTTAAAGTGCTCCAAGGGCTTCCCTGCTATAGGCCTACTGTTTATTGTCCTATCTAATTGACAATTTTACTTCTTGCTAATGCTAACTAATAGATAAACTTTAATAATTTTGCTTTTGTTGTGGGTGGACAGAGTTAGTTAAATTCCAAAAAATATGTTGTAAATGAGAAAAAAATCAGCCTAATTTGATATCTTAAACATTGACATGCTGTCAATATAGTTTATTTTTGAGGCATTTGTGTGGCCCGACTTTGGCCTTAGAAAATGATTTAGAGGGAATTTGCAGGCTTTAGAATTCAAATTCGACTCAAGTTAAGCTTCTGAGGCAAACAATCTCCCCAAAAAAGGACCTCAAGAACTAAATTACGCTTCAACTGGAAGTATTAGTAACTCAGTGCTGGAGATGCGTGAATGGGGTTGTTAGAAAGGAGAACCCTGGGTTAGTTTGGAAAGGATCATATAGGGTTGTCTGGAAAGAGACCACATGGGTATTTGGGAATGGGACCATATTGTAGATGGAAAAGGTAACATTGGTATTTGGATATAAATGTGGGTAGTGGGAAAATCACAGTGCCCTGGGTTAGTTGGGAAGGCACCTGTGTTAGATGAGGAGAATCTTAGTTACTTGGGAAGTACTGCTCTGTGGCAGCGTGGAAGGGGTTCTGAGACAGTTGGAAGGGGAATCTTGAGTAGTTAGGAAATGACACTGTGGAAGTTAGGACCTTGGACTCTGGGGAGGTTATTAAAGTGGACACTGCTGTAGTTGCAAAGGAGCCCTGGAGTAGTTAGACAGGGGTCATATAGGCTTATAGGTAGGTGACAAAGTTTACTAATACCACAGGTCACGTCTGATAAGGTTCCGTACGGAACATACAACCCTAACCTTGGTACCCCCATCGCAAATTGCGAAAGTCGAGATCCGCGCAATTCTAGTTTCATTTTATGAAAACATTTCAAGATCACGTGATACATGGACCAAAATGCCTGTACAATGCAGTGTGAGTGTTGCGTGCCATGGTAAGTGAAATCATTGGCAGTTTCATGAGGTCACTTTTTTGCATTGTTATCCTTGAAATTAATTAGCGAGAGACAACGTCTCCTTGCCATGACTGATCTAGCAGTAATGAGTCTGACAACACCATCTGTAATTACTTTAAATGATTTGAAGGCCCCTTGAAAGAGCTTTCACATAGGGCACCATAGGGCAGCGTCGATGTTGTTGGTATCAGTGTCACTTGATTTAATTTTGGCTTGATTTAGTTTGTTGATATCAATTTAATTTGTGATTTCATTAGGGTGTATTTTGGCTATATAATAATCATAGCTCTATTAGTGTGATGTTTGGATATGGCAAATTAATTTTCAAGATTCTTGAATTCAGTATTACGATGGTACCTTGGGCAATGTTGGAAAAGCCTATCTTTTCTTTCTTGGCTCAATTCACCTTGGAATAGCTTATGTCATCACTCAATGGACATAACATAACATTAGCATTTGTATGGCGTCATTCCATCTAGATCAAAGCGCAAGTGACACTACCACAAATTAGCATGGAAAAAGGTGAGTCTTAAGATTACAACGAAATTGAGAGATATTGCCAGTTTCTCTTATAGTACGAGCGAGATTGTTCAAGACTGTCTACCAGCGACGCTGAAAGACTTTTGCCCTACGACCTTGTTTGTTCTAGTTACATTAAGGCGGGTAATGTCTTGAGCATGCAGAACGCAGTTCTTTGAGGAACATATGGCGACAGCAGATTGGATAAATAAGCAGGTGCAGTATTGTTCATGCATTTAAAGACAAAAAGAGTTCAAATTGGAATCCTTTCCCTTATGGGCAGCCAGTGAAGTTCTTTAAGTGCCGGGGTAATGGACATCGTGCGCATGCACGTTAGTGCTACCTCTTGTTATTTATTTGAAATATTACAGTTTTGATTTCTAATTCGAAATTTGAACAGATTTGTGATTCGGTTGTTAAATATTATTTTTATTAATTTAAATAATTATTTAATTATTAACAGGCTATACGAGTTATTTTTAAATTTATTTTATACTAGTTATGTTATGTGTTTAGAAAGAGTTTAGGGATGGGTGGCATGTGTCACAACTTCTAAATTGCTGACATTTTAAAATGAAAATAACTAAAGAGTAATGTTTGATGATATTTTATAGGTAACATTTTAACAGGGAACTGATTAATGCTATAGGTGCTTTCCTTGATTAATTAAAATCAGTAGTATCATTTTTGTTTTAATAATTAACTAGAATTTTAAATTTCACAGACCTTACAGAGAAGTTATGGATTAAGAGAGGATACGTTTGTTTTAACATTGTTGAGTGGTACACTGTTAAAGTGACCGTAAAATGTTTCAACTGGCAGCTGGGACTTTAATTTTCATTTTAAACATTTAGATAAGATTTAAGTTTAAATATTTCTTTGAAAGTATATTAACCTATTGGGTGTGGAAAACACTTTCAAGTTTAATATGCTTAACTAATGTAATAGAACTTTTTTAAAAATATATTGTATGATGTATTTATAATGTTTATTCCTGACAGTTTTCCCTATCATGCATGAGTTATTGGATCCAGGCTGAGATCACTCTTGACGATATCGGGATATTGAAGTAGTCTTCTACAGTTCCCTCCAGGAGGGTTCCAGAAAATCAAACGCGAGATGAGATTGGGTGGTAGTACGCATGCAGTATTCAGCAAAACATAAACGGCGTTGCCTGATTGTTGATGATGGGGTATCTTCATACATGTACACTGTGGTGTTTGGAACATGATCTTTCCAATTGATGTTAAATACTCTGCGTAATAGTCGAGTGTAAAATGCGATCTTCCATTTTCTTGTTGATGATCCATGTTTCTGAGCCATACAACAGAAATGCTCTCCACGCAGGCTTTGAAGAACCTGAAATTTGTACTTCGGTCGAGGCTAGACTTCCAGATCCTATGGAATTTATTGAAGGTAACCCATGTTTGTGCTTTCGTACATTTGAAGTTCTGAAAAGAGTCTGGGACATATACCCCCAGGTATTTGAACTCTAAGACATTTTTTCAGCTCGTCTCCTTTGGTGGTCTTCACACTGGTCGATGTAGGATGCATTTTACGCAAACACTCTCACAGAGACGGAGGGGCATCGACGGACGTCAGACGCACTTACTCATATGGTAGGTATAAAATAAAATACCAGACGGCGCAGATTCCGGCTCCGAAAACCGTAAAGATGGCAAAATACGGCCGGCAAAATGGTTGGTAAAAACCGCTTTATTATGCATATATTCATTTTAACAAGCGAGGATAGTCCAGAAAAAACACCCCTTCTGCTAAATCAGCTGTTTTGAGACTCTAAGCACCCTAAATCCGCGTTTTCTTTCACGCGGGTGCTTACAAGTATTATTTCGAGTGCCCCTCCCCCCCCCCCCCCCGGGTGATGTGCAGAGGCGAAATAGGGGTCACTTGTCAGATTTTACCGGTTAGAGGTGGTTTTGAGACAGATTTTCTTGGCTGGAAGGTTCTTCTTCTTGCGTATGAGGCAGCTGCTAAATATGTTTTAAGCGTTGGAGCCAACTCACTGTTGATTGGTTGGGGTTTGAGAAATTTGTGTCCACCGGTGGACGAAAGGTAGGGCACTCATTGAGAATGTGATCCGCAGTCTGTGATGGAGAACCACATTGGCAGGCTGGCGATGGCCGCAGCCCCCATCGGTGCATGTTGCTATTGAAGCGACCGACTCCTGTGCGAATCCGGTTTAAGGTGACCCATTCCTTGAATGGGAGATTGCTGCCAGGTGGTAGTTCTGTCTTTGGTGTAATAGAGAGTTGATCGCGTCTTGGAATATCTTGCCAGGCAGTATTCCATGTCTGTAAGATGTTGAATGGGGAACTGGAGAGTTTAGCAGCGTGTCGGCAGAAATTAAGGTCGGCGAGAGCGCAGTCTCTGTCTACCGATCGAGTTGGTGTGATTCTTTGACAGTGTTATGCAGCAGGTGCTTGTTGTCCAGCAAGGCCTTATTCACTAGTTTGTGCGAGTGGTGTTCTCTCCGAAGTACTGCAGGTGCAATGCCTGAAAGCACTGGTAGGAATTCAGATGGAGTAGGACGGAGGCAGCCAGTGATGGTTCTCAAGGTCTCGTTGAGTACTGTGTCCAGCTTCTTTGTATGAGAGCTGTTGCTGGAAGGTGAACATTTCCTGGTGAGCAGGCAAAAAGGGCTGATTTAGCGTGATTTCCAAGCTTTTTTTCCCGGTCAAAGTTCTCTGGGGTGGCAAGCTGCTTGTATTCCAAGGTGGCTATCATCCTCGTGTACAAGGACGCGTAATTAGGGTCGTTTTTCGAGATCAGACGATGTACGCACGTACATTATGGTATCAAAATCACCGAAAATGCAAAATTACACACTAAAAACAACATGGTCATTTTCCGGGGTCAGTGGTCAACTATGCACACTACTACGAAAAAGTGGTCAAAATTTGACCACTATTTCGGAGTAGGGTGGATAGTTGATCACTGACCCTGGAAAATGACCACGTTGTTTTTAGCGTGTAGGTTTTTTTTTTCAATTTGTAAGTTACGTGTATATGGTGTGATATTTCGATTACTTGTGAATCACAGTTTGACTGTGATTTCACATACTAAAAAAATTGTGAATTTCGTCCAGATTTTATCTTAATTTCACATGGTAGTTTCCACGATGATTTCAACATTTCCTGAATTCTAAGAATCCATCATTGTGCTACTACAATGCCTCTCTTGATATCACCATTCTTATCATCTCCTACACATAGCCTTCGTAATATAAATACTCCTTCAGGGAAATAAATCATATCAAACCCCTTATTTAGAGTGCAATTTTAAACAGTCACACAAATCAAACCATACTTGTTTAGGGTGTGTTCTGCCATTGAAAGTAAAATTTGTGTTTTTGGGGTACATTTTGTGAGGTCAAACTTGAGCTTGATATTCACCTTGGCATACAAGTCCCCCTATATGATGGTATATGTGTTGCAAAACCTCGATCCCTCCTCGACCCCGGAATGCTCCTGACTCGCTCTTACCTTGTTATGATATAACGGAAGAAACCTCAATATCACATGCGCTTCTTTATTTTCCCTCTTTTTGCAGCTATTTAAATTTAAATGAATAAAAAAACACATGCCCTCATTAGCACTTTCGTATATCTTTAGAACGGTTTTTATATTCTCTAGTGTCACGACTCTTTTACGATCCAAAAGTTTGGCAAAGGAGGCAGGAACAACCCCGGGATCGATGTTTCCCCGCACATACCATCATATCCGTTGCCCCCAGTTATTTACCCCAGACCATACTTCGAACAGATTATCTTCCATATTATTATTCCTTATTATTAGTGTTTCTGTTGATACTTGCCAATTTATTAAGGGTACTTGGTGCATGTCTAACTTCCAGTTTCTCCACAAAGCTGATTGGGAAGTAATAATAATAACGGGTTATTTTTAATATCGTATCGTAGCCCGTAGGCTAAATTGCCAGAGACATACAACAAACTAATCAAACAGAAACAATGCAACTTCAAGGCAGCAGCTTAATCAGCGCCATGTTGCAACATCCAAACAAACTAATCAAACACAAATACAGACCAAATAGAGCTATTTAACTGGTCCCTTTGAGTGACCATATAAATGAACCATGAAGAGAGTGGTAATTCTGATTTTAACCAATATCACATATATTACAAATTAAACTCCAAGAATTGAGTACCTTGAATAAATCCAGCAAGTGGCCCCACCGAGATTTGAACCCGGGACCCTTGGGTCTAAAGGCAAGCTCTCTAACCATTAGACCACGCCAGTATGATAAACTCTCTTGTAAGTCTTGATAAGATTGCACTATTACATGTCCAAGTAATGGTCGGGCATTAGTCTGTATTTGCCTGTCACATCGGCAACCGTCGAGCTTCTCTGTCAACTTTGTTTCTTATTTAATCAGCTTTTATTGTCTTTCTTCCCCACTGATGAATGAAATCTTCATGGCACGGGCTTTACCTTTGATGGCTCCGCCTGCATTGTGCCTGTCCATGTAGGGTATAAAGTAGATAAGGCCATCTTTAAAAAAGGTAAACCTTTGTGTAAAAAAAATGGAAGTAATGTATGCAAATTTCTTCATGGAACCAATCCTTCCAAGTTTCCCTGCAGATATTTTCAACAATATGTTCAACTCAAACAACCTCATTTGCATAAATAATCGTCTTTAAATTAGGATGAAAAAAAGTGATGATTATTGAACCATTTGCGATCTTTAGTTTTATATTGAATAGCTGTATTCATGATTTGCTGTTTTAGCAAAGAATTTTAATTGACTTTGGTATACAATATGATAAAACACCAGTCTCAACTGATGTGTGCAGGATAAAAAAAGACCAAAACAGAAAAGAACAAACGACGTTTCGACACTATAAAAATGTCTTTATCAAGACAACCAAGGAATGGCCCTCCACCACATGAAGACCAGAAGCAGAGTGCACTAAAAAAAAAAGAGAAAGTAGAAAAGAGAGTGAAACTAGATGAATAGAAAGATTACAAAGGACACACAAGAAAAGAATGCCTAAAGCTGGCAGTGCAGGAATGCACAAAAGGCATGAGTGACACCTGTGGATCAAACTAGTAACAAGAAGTGCCCAGAAAAAGGCACATTAGAAAAGAGCTGTAGATGGACTAAATATAGTCATTCCAAATTTAGTTTATTTCTCAGATTTGATGTTTATACCTTGGGAATACGGGGGGTAGTAGTTTAAAACAGATTATCCAGTGTGGTTCAATGTTCAGTCTCATATATTTGTATCAACTTTGGTGGTTTGTCAATAGCTATGCAGATAATGTCATCTGCATTGTGTCCTGCAGGCCTGGAGAATTAAAATGTTTGGCAACAGATTTGTTGCGTTTGTGCCTGGTATCAGCACAGTGCTCCAAAAGCCTGGTTTTTAGTGGTCGTTTGGTTTCGCTAAGATACTGTTTTTGACACTTTTTACATGTAATGAGGTAGACGAATTACAGTTAAGAGCATATTTAATTGTATGTTGTGAATTATTGGTTGTACTGCTGAAGTTATTAACTGGTGATTGTTTGTTGCACAGGCTCTTCATGATATTTATGGTTACATACAGTACATTTCTTGCAAGGGTGAAAACCATTGGGAGGAGGATGTGTGGAGAGGAACCCGAAGATCTAACAATTGAAGTAGATCTTTAAGGTTTTTAGGTCCCCGAAAAGCTGCAACAGGAACATTGGGAATGGCTGCCCTGCACCTTTCTGAAGAATGAAGAATGGGGCAAAAGTATGGAGAATACCACCAATACTGGGCAGAGCAGGATGAAAGTCCAATACTAAATGTACCCTGTTACTTGAAGTGTTGGATCTAGAGGAAGACCTCGGTTGGAGGGCAGTGGTACGTGGAATAGCCACTGCCTTTTTAATTTGTTGTTCAACTATAGAGTGTGGGTATCCCCTATTATACAGTTGGGATCTGAGACTCTGCAGGTCTTTCTGCAATACTTCATCCGAAGTACATAGTCTTCGTAGTCGGAAAGCAAGACTGTTTGGAAGACTTTGTTTTGTATGAATAGGGTGACATGATTGCCAATGTAGATACTGATGCTTATCAGTCGGCTTGGTGTATAAGTCGGTTGACCACTTACCCTCTTTGATGATGACTTCCACATCGAGGAAAGAAATACTAATCTCAGAGTGTTCCGAGGTAAATTTAATAGATGGATGGTAATTGTTGGCAAAAGTCAACAAATTTATTGAAGGCCTCGATGCCCTCTGACCACAAGATGAAAACGTCATCGATGTAACGTAACCAAAGATAAGGTTTATATGGGCTGTCCTGTAAAAGTTGTTCCTCAAGGCGTCCCATAAATAGGCAGACCATGGAAGGTGCGGCTCTCGTGACCATCGCCGTACCAAATATTTGAATATAATGGTTATCTTCAAGAACAAAATTATTTAACGTAAAATGAGCTGAAGAAAGTTGGAAATCATGTCTCTTTGTTGGGTGGTATGAGATGAATTGAGGAACGATAAGCTGGCTTCAATGCCTTCGTCCATAGGGATGTTGGAATAAAGTGATGAGACGTCCATGGTTGCTAAAATAGTATTGGTGGAAGGGGTCCTTCATCTTCCAAACGTTTCAAAAAGTCACTGCTGTCCTGTACATGTGATGAAAGAGTAGGGACATGACTTCTCAACTGTAGATCAACATATAAAGATATCTTTTCTGTGGCTGCCCCAGATCCACTGATGATTGGTTTGGTATGTCACACACGTGACCAAAAAGACAAAGAAGTTTTTATTACTAGAAAACCACTGCCTCAGTAATGTTCATATTTCATGTCAAAGGCCAGTATTATGTACCTTTCGTTATACAAAATAAATGGTTTAGATCTGTTTTCTTTCAAAAGTTATTGGTGTGCTAATTACTGTCACACACATGACCAGCACTCACCATTTTAGTATTTGAAGGACATAATTTTCTGGTCATATTGAAGAAGGTAGCAGTGTTAACTTTTATGTAAACATAATTTTCTGGTCATATTGGAGAAGGTAGCAGTGTTAACTGTTATCGGTTAAAATATGAATATGATCAGTTTAAACAAGAAAATAATAATTAATTTTAATAAAGCCTGGCTTAAACTTGATTTGCATATGTCTTTTGAAAGTGTGGGGTGAAGTTGTCAAATTTAGCAGACTTGCACTATTTCAGCACAGGAAATCTGCATATTACTAGGAGTATCATTGCTCTTTGCAAGTTATTACTAATGGCATTGTACTGAAAGTGTGTGAGACAGTTGAGAATATGGAAATACACAAGATTTTATTACAATTTCATTTTTGGTGCACATTAACAATGGTCACCAATTTTGTGTTGTAAGTCAATGGATATGTCACACACGTAACCACCAATGTCACACACGTAACCATACTTAGTGATATAAATTTGTTAATTACCAAGTATACTTTGCTTGTTAGTTTTAATTACCAACATAGTTATTACGACAAAGTACCAATATCTTTCTGAAATAAATATCAGAATGTGAGTACTTAATAATCACAGAATTTTACAGTTGAAGTTTGAATTCTTAAAAAAACCTTTTTGTCTGAGGTCACAAACGTGACCGAACTTTATTTGCCCCTCATGACAAAATAACCAATCTGGCGAAATTTGGACTAAAGGTTATTCATTATACCAAAAGTAATACCAGATTGATTATGTTGGCAAAATAGCATTGGGTTATTGGGTTAAAAATCAAAATTTACCATATTTAGGTCACAAACGTGACCGAAGAAAGGAATTCTTCAACTACGTTGATTAGTGTCATTTTAGCATCCGTCGGGATCTGGATCGTCTGGATGTGAGGTTAGAGTTGATCTGGTATCCGACATCCTTCATTATATATCCAGACAATCTAAAACAAATTAAACACTATCAGGGAGAGTATGTGTAATAAAGGGCATCCTTGAAATACTCCCACAAAACAATATATCCAGTTTGTAGTCCAGTCCCTGGTCGTGACTCGGATGAACTGGTTGTCTTAGTAGTGGAAGACAAACTTGCAGATACGTTCGGGCACATGATACCACTCAAGCACAAACTGCCATGTTGTCACAATTCGTTTCCATTTTTCTTTGCATCTAGCAGTATCTCCGAGAGTACGTCAACGGAGCCTAATATTATTATCACCAAGGGTTGTATGGTGAGGGGAACTAGCTCAGGTAGACGAAACACACAAAGCGAGAGGTAGAAATAAATTCAAGTCTTTATTAAAGCGGCACTGGCACATTTTTACAAAATATGAAATTTCAATTTGCTCTCAAATGATAATCTAGGCCATTGGAAGAACAGAGATATATTTTACACATAAAAATAACATACCCCAAAACAGATAGGGAAATTGATATGAGGATAAAGACATCCAGGTAATTGTAGGCCAACTTTTAAGTTTTCCATAACTTGAACAAATATGTATATTACATGAATATTTTTTACTCGTACTCACTGATATTAAAACCACAACGGTTATAGACCGGTCAAACAGTGAGCATAGCGTGGGAAACATGCATACCGCGTGCGTGTTCTTGTGTTAAACGCCATTTTCGTCGTCTGCTGATTTTAGCGTCGGCGGCGACGCTAAATTACAAAATCGTTCTGTTTACCCATAAGGAAGCTGATTTGGTCTTAATCATTTCGGGTGAGGGCTTTTGTATATAAAGTTTTACAACCATGCAAAAATATCGATTTGAAAACTCTTGAGGGCGCACTATTTTTCAAATGTGCCAGTGTCTCTTTAAAGCTGTATGCACTATCACGGATGTACTCTCTAATCTCATCTAATCGAATCTAACTTCTCGTATATACAACTTCTCGACTTATCTTAATATATAGTAAAAAAGTGAGGATTGTTTCTTCTCCACAACAATATTTAACCAATCAGAGCATCAGATGATTTTCTTGATGAATACATAAGTACTTCCTATTGATATTGCGCAAGGGTGATAACATTTAGGTGAAGAGTTAATAGTGATTCTGCCGCCTATTATCATCAATGAATGATTTTTAAACGTACTGGTCCATATATTAATTATAACAGAAATGCCTTATCAGCCTTTGAGGTACCATTCCCATACCAATATTTCCACTGTTATTGGTAGAGAGGGTTCTTTTGTGTTCCCCTTGGAGATCAGAATGAGTTTCCAATTCTCCAACTCAAAGGCACAACAGTTCTCCAAATGTTGCAAATCATTTCACGGAGGATCTGTGCAGGTTCGGAACTCTTATCTGAGATATTGGAACTATGAGATTGTGCTGACCCGTTTAACAGCATTCTAAAGGTCCAACCACGTTGTTACAATTTGTTTCCGTTTTTCTTTGCATCTAATATTATTCCAGAGTGTACTTCAGTGTGTTCTGCGCAGACTATTTTTTCCATGAATCCATTTTGAGCGTACTCTTCTTCTTGCGTATGAAGCAGCAGCTCAATGTGTTACTTTGGTGGAGCCAGCTCACTGTTGATTGTTTGGGATTTGAGAGGTCTATATCCACCGGTGGACGAAAGATGGGAACTCATTGAGAAAGTGATCTGCAGTCTGTGATGGCTTCTGCAGGCTGGAGATAGTCGCAGCCCCATAGGTGCGTATTGCTGTTGAAACGACCGACTCCTGTGCGAATCCTGTTCAAGGTGACCCATTCCTTGCTTGGAAGATTGCTACCAGGGAGTTTTGTCATAGGTGTGATAGTGAATTGGTCTGGTCTTGGGTTATCTAGCCAGGCTGGAGAGTTTATTAGCGGCGTGTCGACGGAAAGGTCGACGCGGCGAGAGCGCAATCTCTGTCTGCCGAGCTGGTGTGATTCTTTGGCAGTATTATACAGCAGGTGCTTGTTATCCAACAGAGCTTTGTTCACCAGTTTTGCGTGTGATGTTCTCTCCGAAGCATTGCAGGCGCAATGCCTGAAAGCACTGGTAGAAACTCAGATGGAGTAGGAAGAATGATTACCACAAAGATACGTTATCAGCTTTTGAGTTAGGATTCCCATGCCAATATTTCCACTGGCATTATTCACATTTTTGTCTGAAGAGAGGGAGAGAGGTCTTTTGTGTTTTCCTCCTTCATGTCCTTGGAGATCAAAATTTTGTCTCCAATTCTCCAACTCAAAGGCACAACAGTTCCCCAAATTTTACAGGTCATTCGCGGAGGATCTGTACAGTTTTGGGACACTTCTTCTAAACAAAGGAAAGTTTCTTATTTGTACCAAGCTCTTATTTCTTTTATTATGAAGGTATAAGTCCAAATTTTTTATGTTCGTTGGCTTGGTATGAATGATTTCTTTGGTACTCATTGTCATCATTGGATGGTATTTGTGGTCCCTCTTCTTATCATTCAGTTTTTCTTTTCACCTTTCATATGTACATTATAGGTACAAACGTCTTCATGACAAGGGATTTACACTTTTCTGGTTTTGTCTTGATCGTGAGGGTTCATGTTAGGAATCTCTTGAGTGTTTCTGCAGTCTGCTTTTAAAAGCAAACAGCACTGAAATGGCTTTGTTCAAAGCCGTGCCCTTATGCCAATGACCATGCTGTTTCTTGATTCCGCTGGATTTATCTGGTGCTTTTGATACCACCGATGTCCTGGAGTACAGTGATACTGTCCTGGAGTACAGGGATCTTTCATTGGTCTTAGAGGATTTATTCTTTTCAACAAGCAGTAGCTATATAATTTGGCATGCAAAAGCTATCCCCTGCAAAAAACAAACAAAAAATCGTGCGGGAATCTTGCCATATTTTCCAACAAATGCCTTGCCTATTGTAGTGCCCTCTGTTGCCCAATCGCCAAGAGATCTGCATAAACTATTTTAATCGTGACCTCTGTGAATATTAAATCGTCGTGGTGATTCCATGTAGAACAAAACATTAAACCAAAATCTCACGACCTACGGTGGATGACCTACGACATCCACTGGCCTTCTATGCCAACTGATGCTATTGTGAGGCTGGTGATTTCACGTGACCTAGGGTCCTAGCCCTGAAGGGCTGGCGTCACGTGACGAAATGAGACGGTTGTATGTCTTTGGTAGGTGGTGGCGCCCTCTGTCTTTATTGAGGTTACTGTTGGATCGTTTGATGTGGATCGCCTCCATATCTCCCCTCCTGAACCAATCATGCCAATTGTCCTTCCCAGTCATGCTGGGATCTGACCAAATGCTCGCCTACGGGAGAAGACGGTTTTGTGTGTTCATCAAGGCGAATCTTACGGGGTGAGTACTTTCCCGTGCGTACGTGGAAGAGCATGTTTTGCACGAGAGTTGATACATTTCTCCAATTCAATTGCTCTGTCCTTCGAAGTCACCAACAATGATCTAAGTGTGTTTTGGGGCTGAACGTTGGAATTGACACCGTTTGATCGAAATAACCGCTGCAGCGGTTCGATAACGCCTTGCTCATAGGGGATGCCTACATTGCCTGTGGGTCTTTGTGTGTTAAGGAAGCCTGCGATCCTTGCGAGCTGGGTTGCGTTTAATCGTGTCCCATTTCCAATCTTGGTAGCCGCAGATGGCTAAAGATCTGCGAACTCTCGACAGTCCCTGTTGTTTGTCCTCCTCCTTGGACACGATAGTCTCAGCTCTATCACTGAGCGTGCGAATAACTCCAAGTTTGTGCTGTAGCGTATAGTGAGAAGAGAATGTCAAATATTGTTCGGTATGAGTAGGTTTCCGGTAGACCTGGAAACTGAGTTGGCTGGTGTCATCGAGAGTAATTAACACATCAAGTACCGGGTTCTTATTGTCCAGTTCCTTTCCGATGGTAAATTTAATGACAGGATGTTGTGAATTGATGTCCTCAGTGAAGTTGCCTATCTTCTCGGCTTGAATGATTGCTCAGCGTGTCATCAACATAACAATCATTTGTTTTAATTATAATTTAATTAATAATAAAGTTAAATGATTAGAAAAAATGAAAAATCTGGCCCAGATATGGACATTAGAGCGTTTGGACTGTCATAATTTTGGAAGCATCACCCTGGCAGCTGATTGCCTCAATCTTTGATGCACGCCCTCTCTGCTGTTGATAAGGTCAAGGACGTTCGCCAGTGTTTAACTTTACCCTTGGAAACCAAAACCACGAGAAAGATGACGACCCGCATGTGATTAAGTGATTCACGAACTTGACCAAACTTGTTTAATAATTGATATTGGGACCGTGATAATAACCCCGCTTCATTGAACTGTGACAAACATTGAAGACCGTGTGTCAGCTGAATGTTACAGTTTGCAACTCGACGCAATTGAATAAGTAGCCAACATGAGACTGAGTTGCTCAAGCTGGCATGCAACATCTACACATGTTTAAACCCTGCAGCATTTATTGGATAACCACCAGACTTCTAAAACTGAATTGGGCCCTAATTATAGATTAAAAGCATACAGACAAGTTTAATAATCCACCAATCGAATCCCATTTGTTATTCATTGATTTCATGCTCCATGAATATAAAGCAATCCTTCACTAAATCAATTATTTAAAGTTACTTCTTTGTTCGAAAACTTTCCTTATCTCAAGTGTGGTATTTGAGAATCAAGGGTTATTTCAGCCCCTGGACCTGTATAAGCCCGCAATACTACCAAGATGTAGTGACCAGACTGGAATGGTCCACTAAAGTCTCTATGCTGACCTTTTGCCACGGATCTGGTAATGGGCCCATTTGCAATGGCGACCTTTGAACTGGGGTGTTGTCACCTGACAAGGATGACACTGTTTGATCCTTTGCTCTGTTCGTTCGGATATTTGGGAACCATGTATTGGTGCGAAGCAGTGACTTATTCTCTGTTGCTCCCTGATGTCCCTGGTGTCCAAGCTGTGTGACTTTCTCTACCAGTGAATCTGGAATGATGTTTTCCCCTTCCAGTAGTATTTCATCTTCAGTCACTGATAGTTCGTTTCTGATGTTCCAATAACTTCTGTGCGGGTCTTGATTTTGTACATGGTGTTTGTAGAATGATGTTGGATAACCATTTGTAGTGCTGTATCGTTCACTGTTGCGTCTTTGATGTCCTCTAGTTTCAATGCGTGTGGTTTTGCGTTATTCTGAACAAAGTGTACAAACTCCTTAGCTCTTTCAGATGATCTTCCAGGTGCTGATTTTGGATCAGAGTGTCTTGACACGTAGGCAGCTGGGTTGTTCTTGCCTGCACTGTACACTACGGTCATACTGTATCCCTGTATCTTAAGCAACCATGATTTGATTCTTGCTGATGGGTTGATCTGGGGTTTGTTGAAGATTGGGATAAGTTGTTTGTGGTCTTTAAAATACCTCGGCAGCACTGCTGATACCAAAATTCAAACGCTTGTAACGTTTGAGGCCACCTGGATTCAGGTTTGATCTCTAGCTAATGATATCCTGGCCGAAGATCAAGTTTGGAAAAAAATAAGCACCACTGAACTCGGCGATCATTTCATCAAAGGTTGGGATGCTCACGCAATGTAGCTTCATTGGCGGCGCGCATGTCAACACACAAACGAACATCATCTCTTTTTTGTGTACTATAACTAGAGGCTAGGCCCATGGAGTAGGTCCTGTTGCATCTTCGATAATCTTTTCTCTGAGTTGAAATGGTGTTTTCTGTGTGTCTGAGCTACAGGTGGAATTTCTTTGTAGCTTCACACTAACATCTTTCAGTTTACCTACACCTTGAAATCTTCTGAAAATTGTTGCGTGATTATTTTTTGTCCTGTTACTTGTTTATTGTCTTGATGTGTAATAGGTTTTAGGTTGTTGATGTGCATTGACCAAGTAAACATGTATCTGTGCCTTCTACAACATAGAGGTCTGCGTTTGCTTTCGGTTTGTCTGCTTCAAATTGTGCTTGAAAGACACCAATGATGGCTATGGGGTCTGTGCTGTGATATGGTGTAAGTTTGATGCTTGTTTGTTTTTATTTTATATGTCTTGCTTGTGGCTAACTCTTTCCAAGTAGTTCCGAGTACCACAGCAGGTACATTCCTTGCCTTCTGCTGGGCATACACCATGATGAGGGTAATCACCAAAAATAATTTTCTCTCTTGCACTTGCTGTGTGTGTCTCAGTTATTGGGATTGTTCGAATGTCCGCATCCTCTTCCTGCGTAGTTCACACTGGATGTCTCCTCTTGGTCTTGAAGCTGGAGTTGTGTCGACGTCTCTCAGCCGCTCTGATGTTATCTCCATAGATTGGGCGAGTTCCAACAGCTTGTCAAGGTACGTTCTTTCTCCATAGCTTTCATGCGAAAATTATAAGATATGCAATCATGGATTAATTGGGTGTACATTTCTCATTACTGTTGTAACGACAGTCACACTTGGATGCTTGCTTACGCAATCGTGTGGAGTATTCAGCGACTGGCTAATGAGACTTGCCTTTTATTGCGGAATATGATTGATTCGTAGTAAACATTTCGTTTCGGTGTGAAATATGTGATGATGCCAGTCACGGCTGGTCAAAATCATTGTTTGCTCCTGTGTTGAATAGGGTGTTGAATAAATCATGAAGTTCTGGTCCACCAAAATGCAGGAGTTAAGCTCTCTCATTTGGTGTTTGAGGTGATGTCAAAGCCAACCATGGCTGAGTTAAAAAACGGGTTGATCCACTTCTTCCATCTGACAAGTAGGATCAAATGTTAGAATGTCTGGCATAGACATGATGACGTGTTGAGTGTAAATAAACACGCTATGAACGGTCGGGTCGTTCAGTTGCTGATTACCACGGACGAGCACGAGATTTGATCATGCACGCTTGCACTGTTCATTAAATTACTAGCGGTTGCCCGCGCTTCGCGCGGGCAACCGCTAGCTGATTTGAATGGGAGCGGTCACTAAACCGGTTGATCAGTCTTCTATAATGCAAAACTTCAAAGACATACAATATTTCTCCAACTTTTCTCATTATTGTTGCCTTAAGTATGCCTCAAATATGTTAAGTCAAGAGCTAGCTGTCGAGTTTTAGGCCCCATCTCAACATGAGTTAGAAGCCAGGTGAACTTACTGCAAAAATTTATGTGCAAGCCAAGGAACTCGCATGCACTCCCAAAGAACCACCACCCCCCTGTGTCGCAACTTTTCCAAGAGGGTAGTGCCCCTCCGGGATATTGTGCCCGAAAGGAGCAATAATTTGCGCAGAGCTAGAGAGACAGTGGCATTCTGTAAGTCTACCCTTACTCCTGGTGCCATTCTGCACGTTCTGTTCTCTGGCAGTGGCGACACCGGCACCAGACTTCTTTGTCGGGGGGGGGGGGGGGTTGCCTTTTCGTTGTTGAGAAAATTTAATGCCAATGAGCCAGCCAAAGAACTCCCACTCCCAAAGACCCATCAGTTACGTAGCTGGGGTCGGAGGAAAGGGTACACGAAGTGACTTAGTCAATCGTGGGGAAAATACGGGGGGCCTTGGAAGAAATTTGGGCAAAAATCAGGAAATTTTGAGGCAACAAATGAGCCGTTTTGGACGCTACGGTGCAATCAGGACGAATTTTTCCTTGACCGAGCTGACATCCCCCTGACCGCGCTTTTGCGAACCACAATGCTCTTATAGATGTAACTGGGCTACGTGCCCTGGGCGCCACCTTAAGTGGATGAAAGCGGCCAATTATTTATTGACAAATAGGCTGCAATGATTCAAACAACAAACTGTAATGAGATAATCATCATGATAGTCTAATGTAAATAAGGCCTACTCTTTGCTTGAGGCAAGGCCGTACGCAGGATTGTTTTTTTTTGGGGGGGCTCGCAAAAGGGACACTTTTTTGGTAAAAGTGGATCAACCCCCAATGGTCCTTTTTGAACATCTCATCACCAAAATGGCTTTCTTGTCAAAATTTCTCCAATCTTATCAATGCTGAAGCCAAAAAATTCCCACAACATGGCCAAAATTATGTCCACATTTCCAAGAAAGTATGGCAAATTGTTCATAGTTTTAATTCTCTGCATGTGAAGCTATCGGCCTTTTTCGGCAAAAATCACTATGGACCCTACTTCCAGATTCTCACGCTTCCGTCCCAACCAAAACAAAACTTGAGACCACGGCAATATCGATATAAACAGAAGATTGAAAATCAATATTAAAAATTGGGATGAAGGAAAGATTTAAAAGTCGAAATCGGTGTTTAATTCACCCTTGTAAACAACTTCGCAGTCATGTTGCAAAAATCAAGAACATAGGCCTAATGCCTAAAATTACAACTTTGAGGTGATTCTCTTTTCTGAACCACTGCTGTGTTTTTATCTATGTATTTTATTTGTCGTTATATATTTTTGAGTAAAATATAACAAATGAAACTCCCTTTTACATACTAATGAGCTATTATTGGCAGATGATAGCCTGGCTATACCGATACGTCATGTTAGATTGTCCGCCCCATCCAGATTTTCGAGTCGCTGATGGGAAAGAAATTACGATCCTGTAATTTTCTAATAATTTACAGTATTGTGCTGTAAATTGCACTGTAATATTTACAGTGTGTGTGAGAGTAACCACATTATGACTATAATTGCGCAATTTGGCACCGCATTTCACGTTGCATGCCACCCTTGTAAAAACAATAGAAGTAACAATCAGTTTTGCATAATATTGCAAAACCTGAATAAAAATGCTAAACAACATAAGATGCTTTTTTTTATTCCTGCTGGTGTTTTTCTGTTAGTGTCTTTATTTTGCGGATATTTGAGTAAAATGACCAATGAAGCTCGGCTCCAATAGACCAGTTAAACATCCTACGTCACTCGTTTGTTGCCTGCGAATCCATTCCTGCGAATCGTTAGGCCCATAGTATTAAAACTCTAACAGATACAATAGCCCAGTGTGTAACAATCAGGCCGACCTATGTCAAGATACCAGGCCATAAAACATGTTTTTACAAACATTGCTGTTAACTGGTCTGTACCCGGGGTCTGTACACGATACATGAGCCGGTAATGACAGATAGGATTTATAAAATGTATTACTGTCGTTTTGGCTTCACGGACTTCAGCGATGTCTTGTACAGGTAATTTATCAAGGACTTTTATGTCACATATTGACACAATGAAATTGAATTTGCGTAACACAGTTAATTGTGAAGTGTTTACGCCAATATTTGCAGTAGTAATTAGTGTATACCAGTACCACCTGTTCGGACTTAGACTGGTACCATGCCGATCATAGCGCTTTGCAGATAGTTAGAACTCGATGGTTAAATATACGTGCAAAAGTGTTATAGGCACCAGCGAATATCAGCGAGGTCAAACTTACCAGAACACGAATAAGACGTCTACAACGAAAGGTCACCGATTATTGCGTCCAAATAATACGTTAATGAGCATTATGAACATTAATTGAATTAAAATAATAGTAGAAAACGATCTTTACTATTTGTAGTAGGTCTCCATGTTGTTCTCTTTTTTATCACCAAGAAATAATTATTTTACATAGAATTATCAAAGAGGTCAAACTCACTGGAGCAAGGTCATAATTAGCCACGAACATGAATAATAACTACGTACCGGGAACGAAGGACCCTCATTTTTAATTAAATTGACGTATTTATTCTTTGTCACCCCCACCGGAATTCAATACGCATTAATTACTGTTACCAAACACGTTTTTTGCAATTTCAATGAAATTTATCATCTATCAGCAGTTTGAACATGTCGATACATAACCCCGAGCAATCGCAAGTCGCGATGGGAAGGGGCTCACCTGAATAAGGTTCACATTCCAACATGGCGGTCAACATGGCGCCGCCCGCGGTCAACATGGCAGCCTCCAGGGGAAAAACAACATGGCGAAGTTCGATCTTTAGTAGATAGATTGATGAAAGTCCGATGGCGGTGAACTTAGCGTCGATTTTTAACGCGAATACGGCCCCGTTTTTCCTCGGTAGTGGGTTCAAAAATATCCTGGTAACCCGTCTCTCGTCACCATTATAATATTCTGGTGGTGATTGATAATAGGACGCAATAATTTTAGATTTGTAGCGCAAGCCTTTATTGCACGATTCCGGGCACGGGTCAAGCTTAGATCGAGTGTAGCGAGAGCATGGAGATTGGAAATCACGGGCGTGGCGTGTAAGAGAGCATGTTATGTATGCCGAAGTGATTGAATGTAGATCAGGTCATTACAGGTCGTGGGAGAGCGTGCCCTAGCGGTTAGGGTGCTTGCCTGTGGCACAAAATTACCAAAAAATCCCGGGTTCGAATCCGGTGTGGTCCTTGCTGGGATTTATTCGGGTGCTCAATTCTGGATTTAATTTGTATACGAGCTATTGTTCAAATACAGAACACCGCTCTCCTCCATGGTTCACTTGGACTTGGGCAATATGAAGTCATGCAGAACATCCGTCCTTCGGAGGGACGTAAGCCGGTCTGTCCGTGGACAGAGAGTCACAAATGTACATGTACCATCACAGTCAGTGTCGAATAAGAGTAGGGTGTAAACCCCGATCCGCCCCCAGTCTCAAAAAGCGGGCCATTTTAGGAGCGGTATCATGGATACACGCGGCCCCGGATCAGCTAACCCAGTTGAATAAATCCTGCACCACCACAAGCCATTACAATACTTGTGGACACGCTAAGAAGGTCATTCATATCTCGATGGTGTGATTGTGTTTGATCCGAACCATTTAGGGAGACGGTGGCAAATAATATGGTAGAGGAGTTCGTGTGCAGGTTTGGAGTACCAAGGAGTTGCATTCGGGCCAAGGGCGCAATTTCGAGGCTGAAGTGTTCCAGAAAATTTGATTTCAGTTTACGCAGGTGCAGATGCCAAAGAGGACACATGCCTAACTCTCCACACCTTGTTTCTTGCAGGGAAAGTTAGCATTCTTTTATGCATCTGCACCCGCATAAACCTGAGATCTAGAGGTGAGAGCACCAGTGTGAGCGCAACGGATAAGAGAGGACTCATGATCATAAGTTGTGAGTTCGAGCCCCGCTGAAGTCTACGTTGTGTTACTGGGCAAGATACTTGTCTCAATTGCCTCGTTCACCCAAACGAAATATGGGAGCTGTTAGGGGGAATTTTACAATCTAAGTATGGATAGGTTTGAGCGCCCGTAAAGCAGCCACTCTAGATGAAGGAAATGATTCTGATGATTTCCTAGTAACAGCGGAATAAATGTAAAGCGCTTTGATACTGAATGGTGATAAGGCGCTATATAAATCTGCACATTTATTTATTTATTTATAGAGGTCGTAACTTTCAAAGCGAGAAAGATTTAACCCTCAGATAGAAGTCTACTATTTGATAAGACAGTATAGTCCTTGTGCAGTGAGTCATGCAACAGCATATGTCTCTCTATGGTTATATATTTTTCCTTTGTTCTTTTGTTGATCATTGTTGCAGGGCCTACACTGTTAAAATGTTCATTAAAAAACTGAGACTCACAACAGTTAAGACGACGTTTGTTACAGTTATTTGTACGTTTTGAGTCCCGGCTGACAGTTAAAACAACGTTTTTTAAGAACATTTTAACAGTGTACGATGAGCATACCAGGAGATCGCTCGAGCATGTCGAGGGGGCGGGTCCAGGCCCTAGCGGGATATGAGAGTGACCTACACGACGGGAGGGGGGAGCAAGAGGAGCAAGTGGCAGAGGAAGAAAATACGGCCTCGGACCAGCCCTCCGGACGCACCACTTCAGGTATGTTAGCGAGGGAGAGGGTGGACAAGGTGAGGTAATTAACTGGATGGAAGGTGGATGCGAGAGGAGAGTTGACTGTACACGAGCTGGTGAGGGAGGTGGGGTTGGAAAGGAATAAAGAAAAGATGAAGGAAGACATGGCACGGATTCGCCGGGGGTGAAGGATATACAACTCGTAAGAATGGGGACGAAGTAAAGAGGGCTGAGGCCGAAGTGACCAGAAAAATGAAACAAATGGAACATATGAAGGGGAAGTGGAGAGGGAGATGGTAGAATTAAGACGGGAGATGTTACAGTTTCAGGGGAAGGTGGGTTGGGAAGAAAAGGGATTGGGAGGGGGAAGTGGCAGACGGAGCGTATGGAACACGTGCATGAAAAAAGTCAGAGCGAGAGGGAATGGAGAGTATTCACGGAAATTTGAAACCTAGAGGATTTGGCTAAATGAGATGCGGAGAAGGTTCCGTGTACAAATAGAACAAGGGATGAAAGACCGGCAGTCAGTGAGATGGAAGGAGATTGGAAGGGCAAAGGTGCGATGCAGGATGAGAGGACTGAGAGATCGAGGTTGGCTGAGCGTGTTGGGCGAGTGGACGAGTCTGGGCTGCCGTACGGCCTAGGCCAGCCTTTATGACCTTGCCTGACCCTGGTCAAGCCTTGGTGGTACAGAAGGGTGATAGTGTGCCAGGAGCGGGTAATAACTCGCGTTCATAAACCTTGAGTTTTAAGAGTGGAGTAAATAAAAGTAATGTATAAGAGTGAGAGGGGTGAGAAGTGAATTGGAGAGGAGATAATACAACGGGGTGATGGGAGGTTTCATTTTATTTATTTATTTATTTATTTATTACAATTTAGACCTCGGAGGTATACCCAACAGTGGTTAACCACTCTACTATCCTTCGAAACTGACCAGAACGGCTTGGGACAATCAGGGGTTACCACCCTACTCTTCTCGACATTGACTGTGATATACATATACAGATATGACTCTCTGTACACGGATTAACGTCCCCTCCGAAGGACGGGATATTCTCGTGGTCCATTTGCCAAGTCCAAATGAACCTCGGGGAGAGCGGAATTCTAGTTTTAATCAATAGTTCTTATACAAATTAAATCCAGAATTTAGTACCCGATTAAATCCCAGCTAGTGGCCCTACCGGCGTTTGAACCGGGGACCTCATGCAGCAAAGGCGAATATCCTAACCAGTGGGCCACGCTTTCGTGTTCACCGGTAGTAAATCCTAGTTTGTTTAGTGCATATCATTAAAGAGATGAAGTGGAGTGTATTTTTGTGCATTGCAGGACCGTGGAAAGGCAGTGAGACAAATACAGAAGGGTACCGGGAGTGTACCTAATGTTTTAGGTGTCAAGGGTATGAGCACAAGGCTGCAACTTGCGTCACACTTAATGTCTGGCAATAAGTCGCCGGCAGCCGACCTCATCAACAGCCTATGGCGACTGGGGCAGGTGGCAGAAATTAATAAGACCAGCTAAAGCGACAGGTATGGGAACAGGAGGCTGGGTGGCGGAGGAAGAGGGAGTTGATAGAAAAGAAGGCGGCAAAAATCGCCGAGACGCTGAGATGTAAGACTAAGCGCGAGGAGATGGAGCAAACGTTGGAGGAGAACAAAAGGCCGGAACTGAGAGAACTCAAAAAGGACGAAGAAAGTGAGGACGCCATGTTCAAAAGAGTAGAGAAGGGGACAGGAGATGTGAGGGTGGAGGGGAGGAGAGTTGTGCTACAATCGGGGACGCCAAGAAAGGATGCGATGGAAGAAGGTCACCGTGGTGGAATTGGAAAGAGCGCCAGTGTCAAGAAGTCTAAGGAGGGAAGAGGCAGCGACGGGGTTGTGCATAGGCGGCGGGAGCGGGAGGCGCCACGGTAGTGCCGACAAGACCCAGAGCCCCGCATCAAATTGCCTGTAATTTCATCGAACTCCGACGGTGAACAACAACTCAAAAGGTGGCCCGAGCAACCGCCCCAGGAGAATTCTGAGCTATCTGAACAACGTAGTGAGACGTGTACCTCCCGACGTTCATACCAGGATTCAAAGCAACGCCAGATAGTCTCCCTATCACCCAAATGTTGCGAATGAAGACACACATTATCCAGAAAGGCGAAACCTTCACGGCATGTACTGGTGGGATATTCTAGAGTTTGTGCATCTAGGAGAGCCAAAGGAACGAACAGCTGGGACAGCACGGACGGGAAAGTGGGTCTGATGGCAGGGATTTCTACCCTCGCCAGTCTTTTCCCGATAGTGTGCCAGGGGCGGCACACTCTAGGGAGGAACTGTGTGGCGGGATTGAAATGATTGAAGTTGTCCATGTCCTCTGACTTTTTTAAAGATAAAATGTAACGCCTTTAACTTCACAGGGTGAAGTTGGGTATCCCATAATTTTAATTAAGCTAGTGCGCTGCCTTTATGTAACTGTTCAATCAGCGTCGCAAACTTCAGGCGTGTGCACAGCAGAGAATAAGATTCCCATCGTACACGTTACTCACGGTCACTGTCCCTACTGACCAACTTGGACCCATCCCCTAAATCCCACTGTTGTACTTTTAAGAACGTCCATTTGGGGTAGACAGGGAAGGAGACCAGAAGTAACTGTTGTAGTGCCAAGGTCATTGTTGTCATGGTAAATTTGCAGTGTCTGAAGTTGTTTGTTGTAACAGTGGACGAGGCCCAAACAGCAATGACTGGAAAGCTCTGTCCCAGTAAATTCACTTTGAAATTACATTGGAATTGAACGGGGGATTTGAAGTAATTCCTCTTGTACAAAATGTTTAGTTTCTGTTTTCAAGATTGGTGTTTTATTTAGGAAATCTACTGTGACTTGTACCTGTATAAATACACATCTTCTGTGTACTGTAAATTGGTGGGATTCTTGCAACTTGTCGTGTAGTGGTTGCTCTGTGTGTTGTGTATCCATGCTTGTCCACCGCAAATGGCCCGGTTGGTTGGTTGTTGATTAGATTGGAAGGGAGGGAGAGATTTGGAGGTTGGGGGGATGAACGGGTGGGGCATACGGGGGGTCGTTGGGAGCGCTTTCAGCACAATGGCTATGTTCGCCAATTACTATGTAGACAACAACTTTACGATTTACGTATTCAATTCAGCATCAGTAGACAAAGGTATGACAGGTGTTCTTTGTTACTTGCAAAAATCTCACACACAACAACGGTATTGTTTCGGAGCCACACCAGACTGAGTCCACCGGTTGTGGTGATAGAGGGCGCCGCACCACACTATACCGGTACTACGCCTTCGGGGACGTTCTATGCTTAACAACACACCACCTATCCAATATCCCTGTTACCCCCATCTTTCCTCCTTTTCCCGTTAGCTCACGCAGGCTATCTCCGGCGATATCCATTAAAGCTCGAGTCGCTAGGTACTCTCAGTAGGATAAGCATAATTCAAGCATTAACCTGGTTGGAACAACACCAGTAAGCCTGCGCTATCCGTCTGGTACCACTTGTAAGGTTGGGATTGGGCTGCCCGCGTTTCGCAAAGCCATAAAGGCCATAACGTATTGCTTCAACACGCGTTTGCGGGACGAAACGCGTTGCGACATTTGGGCGTTCGGCAACTCGTTGCGACAGGTCGGCCAAATCAAAACATGAATTTTTTGTGACGTAATTTCAAAAATTAGATTTCAGCAACGCGTTGCGGACATTTCACAACGCGTTGCGACATTTCGGCAATTCGTTGCGTGTCGGGTCAGATCAAAAATTCATTAATTTCTGTGACATACTTTCAAAAATTTAAATCTCACACAACGCGTTGCGACCTTCCAAACGCGTTCAAGCCTTCAAAAAAACTCGTTGCCGGCAATCGTTATGATGACCCTTATGCATATAAGTTTACAACGTGTTGGAGCTCGCAAACGTGTTGTGAAGGCTTGCAAAACGTTGTGAAGGCTCACAACGAAGGGTCCTACCGTAGTGCCGCAACGCCGTTGGGGTTGGTCTATTTTTTTTAAATACTCACAGAAATGCAATATTTTTGATTGGCCGACGCCGCAACGCATTGCCGAAATGGTCGCAACGCGTTGCTGAATGTCCGCAACGCGTTGCCGAATGTCGCAAAGTCAACGTAGCAGCACGCGTTGCGACATTCGGGCAACGCTTGCGAGAAAAAAGCGTCGGGCCAATTATAATGACGAATTTCTGTACGTATTTCAAAAAATAACCCACAACGCATTGCACGAGTATCTAGCAACGCGTTGTGGAACTCACAACAACGCGTTGCAGCCTTCACAACGAGTTGCGACCTTCCCAACGCGTTCGACCATTCACAACGCTCTGCTAAGGTCCACACTCCATAAGGGTCTTTACGTATTGCCGCAACGCGTCGTGAAAAAGTCACAACGAGTTGCCACATGTTAAGGCCAAAGGGTCTAACGATTGCCGCAACGCGTTTTGTGGGGTCTATTTTTGAAATACGGTCACAGAAATGCATGATTTTGATTGGCCGACACCGCACGCATTGCCGAAATGGTCGCAACGCGTTTCTGTGAAATGTCGCAACGCGTTGCCGAAATGTCGCAAAGTCAACGTATTGCGCAACGCGTTGCGAGATTTCGGCAACGAGTTGCGAGAAGAGAAAATAGCGTCGGCCAATAGAATGACGAATTTCTGCTGAGTATTTAAAAAAATAGACCAAACGAATTTGCAGGAGTATCTAGCAACTCGTGTGGAAACTAAAAACGCGTTGCAAGCCTTCACAACGCGTTGCGACCTTCCCAGCGCGTTGCGACCTTCACACAACGCGCTGCTAAGGTCCACAGCCCATAAGGGTCATAACGTATTGCCGCAACGCGTTGTGAGAAAGTCACAAGATTGCCCATGGTGAAGCCAAAAGGGTCAGAAAGTATTGCCGCAACGCTTTGGTTTGATGGTCTATTTTTTGAAAATACGTCACAGAAATGCATGATTTTGATTGGCCGGACGCCGCAAAACGCGTTGCCGAAAATGTCGCAACGCGTTGCTGAATGTCGCAACGCGCGTTGCCGAAATGTCGCAAAGAGTCAACGTATTGCCGCAACGCGTTGCGACATTTCGGCAACGCGTTGCGAGCGCAATAGCAACGCGTTGCGGCGTCCGTCGGCCCAATAGAATTGACGAATTTCTGTGACCGTATTTAAAAAAATTAGACCCCAACGCGTTGAAGAGATCTAGGAGCAACGCGTCTGTGGAAAAACTCACACGCGTTGCAAGCCTTCACAACGCGTTCGACTTCACAAACGCGTTGCGACTTACAACGCGTTGCTAAGGTTAACCGCCATAAGGGTCATAACGTATTGCCGCAACGCGTTGTGAGAAAGTCACAACGCGTTGCGACATTTCGGCAACGCGCGTTGCGACATTTCAGAAACCGCGTTGCGACATTTCGGCATGGCGTTGCGGTGTGTTTGTCGGCCAATCAAAATCATGAAATTCTGTGACATATTTTCAAAAATATTAAATCTCAAAACACGTGCGACCTTCACAACGCGTTGCAACCTTCACGACGCGTTGCGGCAATACGTATGACCCTTATTGCATTCAAACGGCGTTGTGAAGTTTACAACGTTGTTGAAGCTCGTAATGCGTTGTGAAGGCTTTGCAACGCGTGTGAGGCCAAAAGGTCATAACGTATTGCCGCAAACGCGTTGTGGGATCTATTTTTTGAAAATACGTCACGAATTGAATGATTTGATTGGCCGACGCCACAACGCGTTGCTAAGACTTTGCAACGCGTGTGGGTCTATTTTAAAAACGTCACAGAAAATTCGTCATTCTATGGCCGACAGCCGCAATGCGTTGCTATTTTTATCGCAACGCGTGCCGAAATGTCGCAACGCGTTGCGGCAATACGTTAGGCCTTTATGGCTTGCCATACGCGTACACTAAAATATAGACCTATTGAATAGCCAGCCATGTTGGTGACACAAGATAGACGCACATTCCAGTACTACGATACATTCACCTGTCAATGATCCCTTCAATCGATAAACATGAATCGATTGACGGCTTAAAGAGGCATGAGGAGATTTCCAGGAAAGAGCGCCCCCAATTTTTTAAAAAAAGAAAAACCTGGGTTTTTTTGCATATTTGGAATGCTTTCCAAGTATTAGATCACACCTGAATGGGAAATAAGGCGAATACGCAGTCTTTATGTAATAATATGATGATTTCTAGTCCTTTCTGTCGTGCACCGACAAAGTCAAAGCACGGTGTTCTATGGGGTCAATTTACGATAGTCAGGCAAGTTTCAAAACAAGGTTGCTGTTTCTTTTGTACTTTTTGTCCAATATACCTTCGGAATGTTCTTTGTCGATGGTCTACATCGATTCTGTGCATTGAGAGAAATTCGTATCCTAAGAAAATCTCCTCTGTCACTTTAATGTATTGTAGTCCTGGAATGTATGCATATTGTCCACCAACAGTCTGGTGGATTGAGGTCATCTTGATACGGTCTACTGGTGTAGGCATAACATGGCCGGCCGTACTCATCAGTCAGGGAAACGGGGAACAATGGTGAATAGGATAATCGATTCAGTTGACTTTTACGCAACATCACGCTTTATTCCGTTCTCGTCTATGGAGCACCTGAATCTATAGCTCCCACCGTTACATATTTGCTTTCACACCGGCAGGTTGGACCTTACCAGACACAGAATGGCCTCTCACAGCCTGAGCCTGTTTATAGTATGGTCGTTTGCCAATGTATGATGGGATTATTGATTTCTGTGGGGCTGTGGCTTTGTTTTGGAGAAATGTGCCATCTTAAGAAGAAAGAAGTCAAATAAAGGAGACTTCTTAACTAAAAGAGAAATAAAAAGAAAAAGAAAACGGATTACGTATACCTAATTGATGTCATCGTCGCCATTGTTGTCATTGGTCGTAATTAGTCAATATGTCGCGTCCGTTACGTAAACGCAGGGTTCCATCCCCCGAACGTTTACCTGTCAGTTTCCGTTGCTGAGCGGGACACCAGTGTATGTGTGCCTGCTGTTTTACCCACGCTACCAAACCTTAAAAAGTTTCCGATCTGTGAGAGCTAAAAACGTGATATTGCAAGGGGCAAAATAAATTTGGAATAGCGCCACAATCAGTATTTTTTTAAAGTTAAAAGGCCTATTGTGTGTTCACTTGTCAGTGTGCATCATATCAACAAAATATCTTCTTCAATAACGGACATTAAAGCTTGTAAAGGTGGCCTCTTAAAACTGATATTTTACCTGGTTTTAAACTATTTCATGGCATCTTAAATGTTCGATATCCAATATTTTGCACAAAATTATCCCGTCCGTCTGTGTGAAAACTGTGATGTTTTCAGGTTTAAACTTGCAGGTAACTTACTACAACAATTTCCAATAAAAACAAAGCACAAAATTCAACTTCGACGAAAATTGAGGGCGTTGTTTGTAATCCTGAAAAATATGATTGGTGGCTTTAAGCTGTGGTTGCACTCGAGCTTGAGGCTCAGGTATGGCGGTATGAGTGTCGGGAAAAGTCACGCTCCAGTCACACTCAGTAAGCGATAGGGCGAGGCAGGAGAACGCAAGGAGGCGGAAGAATTAGCCCAGTAGTGAGTTTTTTTGTCGCGTCCTCTTCGCCTCCTATACCGCGCTCCTAAGCGAGATTTTCAGACACATATAGCCTTACCGCCATATACAGGCACACGTGCTAGCCAATTTGTATTGATGGAGTTTGAAGTAGCTGTCATTATCCCGATGACCATTACCACAAAACAGTTCGACCTGTTGATCTCCTTGCATTATCGTGAAAGGAAAAAAAAGTAAGACAATTCAACACACTGTATTGAGCTTTCAAAATTGTTGATCGTCCTTTTATTGGAAAAAAAAACCACAAATAACTATTAAAAAACCACGAACAGACATTTTACGCGGTAATTTCAGTATTCAAAATAAGATGCATTGATTTTATCAAAAAAATTTTCAATCGGAAACATACTTTGAGAATGTACTCATGAAATCATCATGAAACCGACAAGTGAAATCGGGTAAAACCACTACCCGAAGTTAAATTGTCAAAAAGTAATATTCAACTCATGATGACTATGGGTTTATCTTTAAAGAGGTACTCTGGAGAGATAAATCAAGGAGGTTCATGGGTTTTGTATTGTACTAAATCAGTTAGTCTGAGCATCAGCGGATATCTGGTGTGAAGAATAAACATTTTTGTTCGGTTAACTCGTAGGTATAGTGTATAAATAGCACGCGGTAGTTAACCCCACCACCCATGCTAAGAGCAGGTCCACTCAGTAACTCAAAGGGCAGCTAATTTTTATCTTTTTGGGACTAACCAGAAAAAATTATATATTTAAAAGAGGCAATAGCAAGATTCGAACCCGAGCGTATATGAGGACAAGACCAGCGAGGATGGGTGTGCTAGATTTACCAATTCTAAATCCTTGATAAATTTACGGAATAAGCTACTGCTATGTGGTCAGCACTCAATATAATGAATGGATCCGCTCTGGAACGTTTGCCACAACCCATGCTCCAGAGAGGGATGTGGTCAAAATCTCACCACACGTATAATAACTGCCATATCGATCTATTTCGTCCCTAGTTATAATATTTATTCTTCACAACCGAATCCTCTGATCTCAGTCTTTCTGGGTGGTACATACAACGGCATATCTACTATGAACATCTCTCCGGAGTCCCTAATGACTATTTTGACATATCACTGCAAGAAGTCGGGGTATTACCTGAATATTGTGTGGCAATATTGTTATTTTTCTTTTGTCGTGCCTGAGAATTGTCTTTTATTAATTTTTGCACATTAAGGTATAAAGGTATCCACATAAATCTGGCCTTTCACGTGGTTTGCTAGTTCTTAAAAATACGGCCTGTCTGGGAAGAATGATAAAAATAAAATTTTGTCCCAAACGTCAAAAGTTGGTGCATTTTTAGGAAATCCGTTTTGTAAATTTGAGCAAATGGATTCTTCACAATAAGCTAATCAGAACATTGAATTGGCCCGTCACGATTGTCCGAACAATAACAAAAACTGACTAAACAAACAATAAAAGGTTAAAAAAGAAAGGCTAAAACGAATATTATCGAAGGGTAATAAAAATTATATTTCTATGATTCAATACAAAAACAAATGAATATTAGGGGTATTTCCATCTAAATTGGAATAGGGGGCCCTACACCTAGATTTCCAGGTAGGTAGCTGTAGAACTACATGAATACAACGTCGGACGCTTGTAAAGAATTGTTGTCACTTGGTTGGATATTAAAGTTATTCATATCATTGACTTATTTAAATAATGTTATTTGATTATAATAACGTCTGATATTATATCAATGTTAACTAACCCAATAACACTAAAAAACGTTCATATCCAACCACGTGACAACCATAACCATCTATATATACGGCGGTCCGGTAAGTACGTAATTCCTGTTTCTAAAATTGAAAAAAAAGTTGGCGTAGTGTTTGAAAATTCTCAAGACTGGAATAATACCGAAAGGCATTGTGGGAAAAAATGGATTCGCCCGTAGAGATTGCGTGTTAACTTTTCCGTATCTGCGAGTACCGAAGTACCCGACAAAAACTTTCAATTTTCTCGCTAGGTTCTATAGGTTCAGACCCAATTACGATACATATTTAAAACAAAACAGTAACGGACCCTCTGATGCCAAAACTTCCATAGAACCCCTCCGTTTTCCGGAGATATTTGAGATATCGTTTCATTTACACACGTTCTCTATGACGGACTGATAACGTTTAATCTCTCGCGCAGTAGTACCAATTTAGATAATATCTTTCGAAGTCTGTGACACAGACTACACACTTTCCGGACCGCCGTAATCTATACCTGACATGTATTGACGTCAATTCTTCCAAAGTGCCGCTGGGTGTACTTTAAAATGTTCACCTCGCAAAGAATATATTCAACTTTTCTATTTAAGATTCTTCTTCGAGTCAACTTTAATTTGTCCAAGGGGTTGCTAACAAGATCTATAATCGCTTTCCAGATATTTGACTTAGTTATCAAAAAAGTAATTAGTAAAATTAAAAAAAGAAAGAACAGACAACAAACCATCTGCAAGCATTAATGTGTATATGTGTTTCCTGAACATCTATCCCATTGCTTCCGTAGGTCTGTGACAGACAATGTAACTAGTTCTAAATTTGAGATCTGGAAATAGATCGAAATGCCAATATTACATTGGATAAATATAAAAAAAAGTTCAGGTTATTTTTCAACGATAACATGCATAGGACTCTCACACAAAGTAGAGAAAATACCCAAATAAAAGTTGGTGTGAGTTGAAAATGTGTCAAACTCTCTCGGCTAACAGTGCAACAATTTTTAAATAGTTTAAATTTTTTAAAAGTTTCGAAGTATCACATAAATTATATCATAATCATTGGATTTAGTGGTATAAAGCAAATGGTCCGTGGCTTAGGGAGAAAATTACAAAGTTTTCTCTGACTTCGCTCTCAAACCGACAAATTACGCCTAAACAAAATCGCTAATTTTATTTTTAAAGTAAACAAATGTCATAAAATTGATAAAGTGCTTTATGAAAAGCCGATCGTTAAAACCAGATAAAACGGTGCAAACATTTTAACATCAGTTAACACTGCGTTACAACAAATGGCGATCAGACGATGGCGGCCATTCCTCATTTAAAATAGCAACGCACCCAAATAGGCTTACAGACTGCAAGTACCACAAACGATTTCGGGGCTTTGATTTGATGTGGGTCCGTCAAGAGTGTTCCCATGGCCCATATACCACCTCGTCCGTTATTCATACATAAAAATAATATTTTATATATAGCAGAAAACTCTAAGAAAATATTGCTTGATATAAAAAAAACATACATTTTTGTCAAGATTTCGTTTATGTGTTAAATCAAAGACGACTTGGCCGTCACCGCCCGTGTAAATGTGCAATTTTTCCACCGCCTGAAATAACAACGCGTATTGAAATTGAAATCGCACATTCTGAACCGAAGAAGAAACCGTCTTCAATTTCTTTAATGTGTTGAAAACTTGACATAATGCACATCAAAAGAGAGAAAAGCTGAGAAACATCTAACCGCTTACATGTGATTGAGAATGGCTTAGGGGAGTGGTCATTATTTACGCCAGGGGGTGGAGGGGGAACATCAATTAGAGGTGGAACATGAACTTTTAAAGGATGTACTTTCATAAAATTAGGGGAATGCGACATTTTTTAAACTGAAGCGAAGGGAGAACGCGAAAATGTTCGCCAAAAAAAAGTAATTCCTCGATTCCACGCCTCTGGCGTAAAAAATACTACTCCGTTATATCGCGTTTTGTACCATAGCATTCGATGAAAGTGTTTTTCTCAAGCGTATCATTAACTTTGTAGTTTTGCATTTTCTTCCTTTAAGGTCGATAGAATACTGGGCACTTTATAAACGACCGAGTATCACCTCTGAAAAATATTCAATCGCAATTGAAAATATAATAGAAACACTGAAATGTATATGTAGCATTACATCTCTCTCTACTCCTCCTCTCGCTCTTATTCCCTCTTCCTCTGATTAACTTTTTAAAGTTCATGTTATGGTACCAATAGCTGAACAATCCGGTCCAAACCACCGACACACCTTATATCGAATCGATAACAATTTCTATCTTACCTATCCGATATTTGATTTCATTAATTAGCTAAACTGATTGATCATACACGATACATATTGTGAGGTAGAAACCACATACACCCTATAATTTATGATAATTTATATACATATATATCGCTACCTCTGGATTCAATTGTTTGTATCCATTTGCTGCCTACACTGTAAAAATGTTGGGCAACTATCGCCCTACGTTAGTTCAAATATCGTCTAATTATTGGACAAATTGGAATAATATATGGGCAAGCAGGAACCCAACATCGGTAATTATTATGCATCTGTGGTGCAATACCACAGTGAGATTAGCACGTACCGCCCAACACTGCACAATACGCAAAAATATGGGCATTTGGTTATGCAACTCGTCAAGCAAATACTCATTAGTTTTGACACATTAGTTTTGAAACCATTTTAAAACTATTTTTGTCAAGTCCGCTTCTTCTTGCATAATAATAATAATATTGGATGGCCCTGTTCGGCTGATAACAGAAAATATCGCCCTCGCCAAGAAAATATCAGGCTCGTCTTCGACTCGCCCGATATTTGATCTAGGCTCAGGCGATATTTTCTGTTATCAACCTCCGCCATCCAATATTATATAAATATTACCCAACAAAATTTACAAAATGTTATGTTAGGAAAATTTTAACCAACGTTAGTTAAATGTTGCCAAAATAGTTTAGACTGTTGATATTTTAACTAACGTTGAGCAAAACTCTTGACAGACCAACAGGATTTGAAGTGTTGTGTTAAGATTTTTTTTACATAATCGTGCGCCAGCATCAGCAAACATTGATCAGAAAGCTACCACATAACTATCGGCTAAGCAAAGGCCTACAGAATAACATTTTTCTCAACTTTAAGTTAACGCCGTCGCAAGTCACTTAATTGCAGATGGCTTCAAATTAAGTTGAGTCGTCAAACTGAAACTGGACTGTTCTTTCAAGCCTGGAACCATCAATTTTCCGAAAGGCAGGAAATGAAATTTAGAACAATTTGATCCTAAAATAGCGACCGCCACTGACCATTAATGTGGCACATAAATTCATGTTTTGTACAATACCAGAAACAAAAGGACTAAATATTTATTTATATAAACATTTAATTTAACACGCACATTACTTTAAGCTGTTCATCATCGCTGATAATTCAAGATAATACCGGACAGACATAGAGTAACATCAAAAGATTGTAAAAAATGTGTTCTGTACTGTGTAAATTTTGTGAAACACACATTAATAAAGAGGTAAACTATAGGATATTTTAGTATACATGCCTTCAGTCAAAATTGCTTTGGTCCTGTTTCAATCCATATAACACTTTCAAAACATGTTTTAGATTTAAATACAACATAAAGGATAAAATAAATAAAAAAAAAACCGAAGTATGAGTGAATACTTCACAACATCATAGCTTGATGACATGCCAAACAGTGTGCGTGTCCAGTGTATCTCAACAACTTCCTCAATCTAGGCTTGTAACTTTGTCATAAACACCTGAAATTATTTTGGCAAGAATTCATGTATAACAGTCGGAGACAATTGACTGTGATGTTTTCAAAATATTTAAAAAAGAACTATATAGTGACTTGAAATCCCATTTTTATCTTTTCGAGTACAAACTATGACACTCACAGTGAATTTGTAATGATCGAAATTAGCACTTCTTCTAGAAGGTCAAATACACAAGATGACCGTTTACCAATTTTCAAAAAATAACAACGAACAAGTAAATTATTTTCAAGATATCCTCCGTGTTAACTTCATTACATATACGTGGTAGGCATGGAATTAAGCTGATAATCCTCTATCTACCAATTTCTAAAGGATTGTCAGATAACTTGCAGCTTTGATTAATTTACCTTTAATAACCTGAAGCAGTATTTCAAATACTAAGAATTAGGAAGAATGATAGAATTGTAGACAGTGCTTGACAATTAAATTTGTTGAGAAATTCTTAATAGTATAGAGAAAGGAAACATTCCCATTTCAAATTTTCATGTAGTACTTCACTGATCATGACGCAGGCAGGAAAACATGATCTACAGAAAGTATATTCTTGACAAATTTGTACCCGAAATAAAGTAGCAAAAATGGCTTCCAGACCAGTCGTCTTTTTTACAGTACTTTAACATGCGCTCGACCGCTCGACAAATTTTCTTTAAATTTTGACTCAATGAAAACACGAAAACAAGCACCCTTTCATGACAACTAATTTTGATGTTCAAAGTGTTTTGGTTACAAGCCTACATGCAACGAAGCTTCTTGCAAATTTTGTAGAAACACACTGTAGATAAACAAAACAATATTTCAAAAGCATTAGTTCAATAAATTGTTCATCATATGATGCGATAAATATCTTATATATAATATATATATTTGTACAAAAACAGCGATATTTCCAACATTAACTCCAACAAACCGCTTCTTGGGCAGTAATCGTAAAGACATGCAGCTTAGAAAAATATTTCCACTGTTAAATGTTAAACACAAACTAGAATGAATACAATTGTTAATCTGCTGAAAAGTGTGTGCAGTATAAGATGGAATTACCTCGGTGTCATGGAAATGATCATTGTCAACATTAGTGTCAACACTAGTGAACTTAAGAAACATCGTATTTGACTTTTGTAAGGTGTTATTTGTATCATAGTTTGCCATCGAAATGAGAGTGAAACTGCACTTTTACGGTCACAGTTAACATTTGAGAGGGCATGAAAACAAGCAATAGTAAAAAGTGGCAGTGGTACATGATAAATACTACAAATGTTGTAGCTATTTTATAGAAACAGAACAAATACATCACATATCGACTGTAGAAACCACAAAGCATCCCTGTAATATCCACTCAATCTCATTTTCATGAGTTGAGACGCACGGTGGTGACAATGTTCTCTTCTGACGGATCAGAGCCAGTCCTTTTAATGTGTGACGCCATCTTGTCGACTTGCCACCCAGATATGTAAGATGTCTATTATTTAAGAATACTGTACACAAGCAATGTATCTGGATTGGTCATATGGTGCAAGTTCGACTCAGTTAAAAACGTCAACACGAGAACATCAGCGTCAAAATCTACGTGAGTCTACAGGTTACGATCTGATATCACGGCGTAATTTGTCGACATAATTTCGCTCTCCGATGTTCTTTTGAAAGATATTTCAGTCCTTCTCTAATTTTGAATACATTGGAGTCCATACAGTGCCTTGAGTTTTTATGGACACAATGTCTGTAGTTGACAAGTGATTCACATGGATCTTCCTCTGCTAGGGCTAACGCACTGACAAATGCCTGACTACAGTGTGAAATTGATGACACGGCACAACCCCTAGATCTGTTTCTTGACTTGCCGATTGGTCTTCCTGAAAAACAAAATGTATTCATCGTGGTTAGGCATATTCAAACATTCCATCTATCTAAAAGAAAAATATAACGAAAATGCTTTATCAATTTTGGTGCCGCATCATATTCATTAGAAACATTCGGTTAATAAATTTTGTGACGTAATTATAAGCAATTTCTGTTTTACATTTCCACATTTTAACTTTTATGAAGTTTTGTTTCACCAATTTCACTGCCAATTTAACATCTCAATGGTATTTGTAAGAAAGCTTTTTCAACTTGTCCAATATGTTGTGACGAAATCCTAACAACTGATTGTGCTTAAAACAGCTTGACATTATATATTGGCTCTAAATCTGGTGAGATGACTGTGCTACGGACTCATCACACCATACCAGTCTTTCATTATAACTTACTTTTTGTTGTTGATGATCTGACTTGTCTGATATTAAGTCGTTCAAGTTGTTCTGTGCTTTGCGTCCGTGTTGTGTGATGATGACGATGATGATGGCCCGGTCTTGACGTCGTTCTCTCTTGTGAATACGTCCACGATGACGTTACACTTTGAACATTGTCTGAAAGTTCTCTCTCGTTATAAAGCAATTGAGGTTCTTTGTTTGCTGGTGTTGTTAAACCAGTCCTATCTGTTAAACTGCTGTCTCTGTTGCTGTTCCTACTTTCATGATTAAATTTCAAATCTTTGGAATACTCATTATCACTATATGAGCTAGATGAGCTTCCCGTGCCTGTGTCTTCACCTGGCAACATAAGTCCATCAAACACATCAAAGAGATGTCTATATCCGATGACGTCCTCCTCATTTTCTTCCTGCTTTAACCCGCTGCCATACATAGGCATTAAGGGCTCAGCCATGATATCAATTGATAGGGATCGAGGTGGTTGACCGTTGAAATTTCGGCCTGAGCTGGTTTGTTGATGGTCCGTGCCACCTCTTCCAGCAAAGGGTAACTCTGGCCTTGGCATAACAACATCTGGATGTCGTAGAGCTGCCAGTTGTAAATCAGGACATTCCCCATCGTCTCTCAAACCACTGGCAATAGACAAGATCTTTTGAGTAAATAGCTCAGCCTGACACCGCCGGTTTTCTCGCGCAAGGCAATCCACATAGACCTGTAATGGGGTGATCGTAGTTTATAGCCATCAGTTATGTGAGATAAGAAATCTGCATGATTTTAGATATGATAACAGCAGAGAGCACAAGCAAGGAAGAGGAGACGGGTAAGAATGAGAGAGGCAGAGAATGAGAGAGAGAGAGGAAGGGAGAGAGAAAGAGAGAGAGAGAAAAAGAGGGAGAAGAAGGAGGGCAAAAGAGAGCGTGGAAACCTATCTCACCTGGAAACTACTGCAGATAGTGGCGGTAGGTGTCGTTTGGGTTGCATTGATAAACTGAGAGTCACATACTTCCATCAGATGCTGTTCACATCCTTCTGAAACAATCATCAAAAAGAAAACTTAAGCCTTTTGTACCTTTGGCATTATTCCTTTGTCTTGTACAATACATTCTCGAAATAAAGAACTATTTAGAGAGTAGATTACGCAACTTTGATACAGAGCACATACACATGCGAATAAAGACGACGGAAACGCAGGCAAAATACAAAGACACATGACCACATCATGACATCATTATTAACTTGAGAAGTAGAGTCAAGTTTGCTCAAATATATGGCCAAGAACCAATTAAATTACTTCAAATTAATAATAATTAGAGACCTATGCCTTTAATATCTTACTAAGAGTTAAAAACTCGTAGGCGCGATGCACAATACCACATAATAATTCAAACTATCATCATTAAGAGGTATGGAAGTAATTATGGTTAAAATATATATTGATAACATTCTCCACTGGGAAGTGCGCATCCCGTGTACAATGCATTTCAATTGAATACTTGACCGTCAAGACGACGTTAAAACGAGAACGGCCATGGCCGACTTTATTCTGTTTTGAAGTACGTTGTACGTGGAATATGCACATCCCGGCACACCATTAAAACTTTTTTTTTCGTAAAGGAAATGATATGTTATATAGCAAACACACACACAATACTATTTACCAAAATTCAAATCAATAAGACGGTGTATTTACTACGACCCTGCTCACTACACAATCCAAAGTCGAAAACTGATTTCGAGGTTATTTTTGGTTTACGTGTTTAGATCGGGTACCCCATATTGGAAATACTCAGCGTACAAAGACAGGTGATTAAAAGAGGTCAATAAAGCAAAGATCGTGTCATTCCTGTATTCCCAAAAGTGATTAGTTGAAAGTACTGTTGACGTCATAACAACGATAATATGGGAGATTGACTCGATAAAGTCTTCATTGCTATCAGAAAACTAGCAAAGTAGCAGACTTCACCATATTGTAGGGAAAGTAGATTTTCCAGTGTTTTTGTGTACTTCACGGTAAAACAGGTGTCTAACTTTAGCCCAATTAGAGTACGGCGTAGTACGGTCATGGCAAGATTGCCTTCATGAATTAAGAATGCTTCACAATTACCAGTTCCAATTCAAAGGCTCTTTGTTTCGCGATAACATGGATATCGTGTATGACATTTTCAGATGTATGACTCAGCTCTCACCCACCATCCCCACCTGCAACTCCATCTATCCCAAGTTTGTATTGGCTTGTTTCCAAAAAAGTAATTATTACACAGCTTGTTTACTAATGGAAACGTTAAGTTGCCATGGAATTTGAACATCGTTTAGGATCTGTTGTTGCAATTTCTATTCAATATACGAGCCATTTGCAACAAAAATAGTCTGAAGGAACTGCTAATGATGATTTATGCTCAGTTCCGGAAAGTATGACAAAGATATTAATATAACTGAAATAAAGATGATAAAATAGCCACATTATTAATCATATGTATCTTTTGAAATAAATAAGTCGGTGTGCACAAAGCGGAACTGGATGGCTGAGTCTACCATGTAATTGTAGCTAATAAAGTGAAATAACGTATAACAAGTTCGCCAGCTACTTAAGCGATTGCAAGGCCATAACAAAGTTAACCATGCTAACGAGTCGTTAAGCTGTTCATATCGTTTTGAAATCATTGAAAATATTAGCTGTAATGAGGTAGGTTAATGCAAAGGCGGCTACAAATGAAGCTTATAATTGGTATAAATCTCGGGTCCGCCTTATGGATACAGTATGTTGGTGCATTTTCCAAACACTGCTTTTTGTCTTCAATGGAAGACAAATATGCAACTTACACGAATGGGCCAAGGAAGTCTCAACAATTGTTTTCGATTGTCTTGTAAAGGTTAAGTTATGGCCCCCTACACTTTTAAGACATGGAGACAAACCGAAATGTCCCAAGGTTTACTGTACCCCAATAAAGGTAGGCAAAAGAAGGTTATACAGTGCAAGAAATTCAAATCGCTCGAATTAATCTGAAAAATGTTTCACTTTCTTTGTCTGGTCATAAGAATCTTGGACCTTGGATTTAGTGCTAGGAGAAATAACTCAAATGTCAAGAAAATGTCAAACACGGAATCAAAAAATGAAAGTACCGTACTCACATTATTCTAAAAAATATCTAAATTTTCCTTCGGTCATTATTTTGCCCTCTTGTTGCAGATAGTTACAAAGTTACAAGGCATAATAGGGTCTAGCATGTGAAATTCATTTGGGCAAATAGTGAGGTCAATGCACTGTTCCTATTTAATCATATATCTATGTAACCATGATACTATCTAAAGCTGAACATTTTTAATCTCCACCAGGTCAAGAATTGCAGATATTTCACGAAATAGCACTTTTGACAATTTGAGATACTTTGCAGATTGGTTTGAGATACTTTGCAGATTAATTTGCAATTTGTATTACTCCTGTAATTACTTCTTGTCTCCATCTCTGAAACAATGTGGTATAAGCGTATCTATCCTCATACCAAATTATATGCTTTTGTTACAATCTATCTACATAAAGTATATGCTTTTATCACAATGTGCACAATATTATATATACCGGGTGTCTAAAAAAAAAAGAAACCCTCAAAGCGCCCTCTATTTCACAAAAAGAAAAGAGTAAACCATACACATTAATACACATCTAAAAAGTACATTTCATTAGGTTTCCGACACCGAAAATATCTTTCCAAAAGGACACATATTGACCGAGTTATGGTCGATTGAAAATTTGTACCACTTTTTCATTTTGTCCACTGTCTGAGCTGTCTTTAGAAAATACACATTCTCCAAGCACATTCTCTCGTTTATGGTTTCTTTTGTTTTTGCGACAAAGATCAGTTCTGATATTGAAAAGGTTAGTTGAAATTATTAGAAATTCCAAGATCTTGCTTCATTCTTTTTTCTGCGCTGCTCTGCCCCCCCCCCCCAATTTGGCTGCCTCTAAGACCATGAAGATGGATGTAGGCTTGCACTCTCTTTTCCATTTCAATAATCGACTTCTAATCATTCGTGTCCGTCGAATACTTGCAAAGGCAGCGGTTATTCTATTGCGAAGTTCTGGCAAGTTTGCTGGTGGTTCCTGTACATACACTTCACTTTTTAATGTTTCCCCTAGGCGAAATCTAGCGGAGTCAAATCTGGGGATCTTCGCAAAAGAATAACCGCTGCCTTTGCAAGCATCCAACGGACAAGAATGATTAGATGTACATTATTGAAATGGAAAAGAGAACGCAAGCCAGCATCCGTCTTAGAGGCTGCCAAGTTCCCCAAGTGGAATTTCTAATAATTGAAACTAAAATGTTCAATATCAGAACTGACCTTTATCGCATAAACAAAAGAAACCATAAACAAAAGAATGAGCTTGGAGAATGTGTATTGCCTAAAGACTACTGAAAGACTAACAATCCGTGGATAAAATGAAAAAGTGGTACAAATTTGCATTCGGCCATAACTCGGTCAAATATGTCTCCTTTGGGAACGATATTTTTTAGTTTCGGGAAACCTAATGAAATGCACTTTTCAGATGTGTATTAATTTTTATGGTTACTCTTTATTTTCGTGAAATGAGTGGTGGTTTTGAGGGTTTCTTTTTTTGAGCCACCCGGTATAGCGACATTCACAGCTCTGCATCGCTGCGGCCAATACCAAAACCAGCTTACTTACATGCATACCTCTAAGTGCCACTTTTAATGGTCAAAGAAGCCAATATTATATTCATTATAATCATAATTAAATCCACAAATAGATAATAGACTTGGCTACAAATTAGTAATTAATCTCCAATTATACATTTTGAAACTTCAAGGAAGGACCTTCCTCTTCTTGTTCATTAGAATTTAGCCTATATGACTATAGGAGATAAACGTATGATCCATGACCTCTTGCCAGGTGTGTCGTGTTTACTCTTTAAAATCTTCCGTTGATAAGTCCATCAGTAAACAGCAATGTCAATAAAACACTTGATGCACGTGTAATGGATTCTGATCATTCTGTCCGTAATTTTCAAATTACCATGGCAAAATAAAACTTCTCAACAGAAATTTCATACGAAATAATGTCAGATCCATAATGTTGTGGCGATTGAGAACAGAGATTTTGACCAATGCATGTTCGTGGTCTGTGATGGTATTTTTCGACTGAAGATGGGTTACAAATTGAGTGAGGTTTTTTTCTGATATTTCTTATTCAAAAAAAAAAGATGTTTCCTTATAATATCGTTGTTTGAAATATAATTTCCTTGCATATTCTTTCCAATTTAATCCATTGTCTGTATTAAAACATGCAGATTATAAGTACTTGGTTTAAGCACCCTATGACACCCTAACTATATTTACAAACTCTCAACACGACATATCCCTTGCATTTAATTGCCTGTAAAGTAAACTTACTAAATATTTATTAATCTTCCCTGAAGATACCCAGTGCATACAAATGTTTAAAAACATGTGCGCTTGACCGGAAGTCCAACAACCGGCAAACCTCCATTTTACTGAACGGCACTTTTTTCTACTGAGCTACCAAGATTGGGTTGGAAGAGGAGCGTTAGATATCTAGGTTGGGTTAGGTCCGAAAGGCTTGATAGCTCAGTTGGAAGGGCGCCGTTCAATACGGGAGGTGGCACCGGTTCGATTCCGGCCAAAGCGCACATTTTTTGCAACATTTGTGTGGACTGGCTATCTCCTTGGAGAGATTAATAAATATTCATCCTTGTCTACTGGGCGAACTATAAGTAAAAACATTTCAAAGTAAACTTACTGTTGACGGTGGTTTGGTGTCTCAAGAATTTCAGGCTCGTGTAACTCCCCGATCTCCATTTCGATTCATATTTTTGGATAAAAAGACATTGCTCTACACCAATTTTTCCCATGTCAGGGTCATTCTTTGTACCCAATTTCGTACGACACCATTACTCCATTGATATCTGTTTGATCGAAGATTTCTTCTGGAGTTAGGTTTGGTTGCTCAACTGACGATAAGGATGACGAGGAATTATCTTCCAAATCACTTGCTGATTTCTTCGATTTTTTCTAAATCTTCAAAGAAAGAAAGAAAACAATTTGTTCAAATGGTTAAGTGTATTATTCACGTTCAGGGAACTTTGGTACTCGAGCTCCACAGAGTTTGGGCTAAAACAGTCAGTTCCTTATACCCCTTTTTGAAGGTCAAATATAATTTAGGTTTTTAGTTATATGTATAAGGCACAACGCCACTTCCTGCCCAAACTCCGCTATAAAAATAACTATTTTTTCTCAAAATAAGTTAAAATAGCTGTACTTGATTTTCCTGATCGAAATTGATCACATCAGAGGCTTTCCAATGAGTGAGTATTTTAAATTTATATCACATCAGAGGCTTTCCAATGAGTTATTTTAATTTTGTATCACCATCAGAGGCTTTCCAATGAGTATTTTAAATTTATCACATCAGAGGTTTCAATGAGTATTGTAAATTTATTCCACATCAGAGGCTTCCAATGAGTTTTTACTTTATCACATAGAGGCGTTCCAATGAGTATTTAATTTATCACATAAGAGGCGTTCCAAGATATTTAAATTATCCATCAGAGGCTTCGAAGAGAATTTTAAATTGAGCACATTACAGAGGCTTTCCAATGAGTATTTTAAATTTATCACATCAGAGGCTTTCCAATGAGTATTTTAAATTTATCACACAGAGCCTTGCCAATGAAGTATTTTAAATTTAATCACAGTAGAGCTTTCCACTGAGTATTTTAAATTTATCACATCAGGGGCTTTCAATGATTATTTTAAATTATCACTCAGAGGGGCTTTCCAATGAGTATTTTAAATTTATAGCATCAGAGCTTTCCATGAGTATTTTAAAGTTATCACATCAAGGGCTTTCCAATGAGTATTTTAATTTATCACATGAGGCTTGCCCAATGGTATTTTAAATTGATCACATCAGAGGCTTTCCAATGAGCTTTTTAAATTGACAAATTAATCCCAAATCAGATTTTTTTTAAAAAAAAAAAAAAAAGGCTTTCCAATGGTATTTAAATGGATCAATCATAGCTTCAATGATATTTTAAAAATTGATCACATCAGAGGCTTTCCAATGAGTATTTTAAAGGATTGATCAATATCAGAGGCTTTCCAATGGAGTATTTTTATCAGTCTTTGGATACCCGGGGTATAGAGGGGCATCACCTCAGAAGGTTTTTTGGTTAACGAACGAGATACCATTGAGTACGTCTCGTAACAACGGGAAAATTCAGAGAAAAATATAACTTTTGCAATATGAAAGTCTGCCGGGACCCGTTGTTGCGTGTTATCCCGAGGAGAGGGGTAAGTTCTATGGGGTCAAATGTTTGGACTGCTCTAATCTAATATAATATAGCTCAAATTATGCCTTAGTAAGCAGGAGTAAAAAAGTCAATTGGGGTCCGTTCACGGCTTGTGTTGCTTCTTTCCAAGATATTTGGGAAAATAGTCTAAAGTGCATTTGTTTTTCAAGAAAGCACCCGTTGGTGCAATACCCCGATTTGTTTGTAAAAATATTTTTTTTTAATGTTTATGATACTGATCAAATATGAAACGCTTTTGCAGCTTGTTCGGCATCTCCTTGTTGTTATAACTGGAAGGGGTACAAAATTCCCTGTAGGACCTATGGACGGGGACATTATTATACCCCTCCCTATATTAAAGGGAACCAACCTATGCAAAATAAATGAAATACTCAATAGTAATGGTTATAAATGATTATAAGTGTAGTAATGTCCAAAAATATAGTTTACATCCACGTGGTGGCCGAAACGTCATTACGTTCAAATGGAATCATATATCAGCTACTCGACTCAACATCGCCACAGTTTTCCTGTGTTTCCAAGGTTTCTATGCACCCCCTTGCAACGGCAATGATTATGATTCTGGAAATCTTCTAAAAGTATGTACTATTTGTGAGCCATGCATGACTTTGGCCATGCGCCCCCATTGGAAAAAAACATTCCATGTAACCACATTCAATGTTGAAAATTTATATAAATCGGAGTGCAGCAAAAATAACACTAATGTCATTTCTTAGGTTATCAAATGTTTAACTGCATGTAGGATTTCAAACACTACCAATTGAAAAGACGTTTTATAAAGCACTGTGCAGATTTTGAAAAATTACCGGTGTGGCAGGAGATATGGTCCTCCGGGCTCACAATCTGGGAACAATGGTGAACAATAGGGCAATCGATTCAGTTGACTCTTCACGCAACATTAGTTTCACGCTTTATTCCGTTGTCGTCTATGGAGCCCGGACTATGATCCTGGCCGGATTATGATTACTTTCACACCGGTATTATATTACCACACAAGTTTTGATGAGACTAGCAACGTACGCAAGTGGTTTTGGATTCATAATACAAATGAACAATATAAGTGTTTGCAATGCTCTGAAGAAAATGATTTTAAATCGATCAGTTTATGGTAAAAAAGGGCTGACTCAGAGATTTCCCGGGGAGGGCGCCATCAAATTTCAAACAAATTGTGTTTTTTCATGTTTGTCCATATAATAATCACTGTGTAAAATAACTAAGCTCAAATCGAAGTCCTTCATATAGAAAATCGCAACTTTGTTTAAAAAATTCAAAACCGATCCGGAAAGTTTGTTATATTAACTGGTAATCCTATGCAAAAAAAACGGAAAATCCGATTCATCTCTAACTTTGGAATTGAGAATTTTAGGTGAGTATCTTTAGTTCTAGTTGACTATTTTTAATTGCTACACAAAAAATATATATTTCGAAATCTCTGAGTCAGACTTTATAAGGTGACGCCTTAACATGAACACTACGAAAATATTGCAAGCTGCAGATGAACCACCCTTGTATGCTACACATCCTTTAGGATTAAATAGATTCAAATATATTGAAAATTAAATCCTATTTGCCTTGGATTCATACACTTCAAAAACTAGGGTGTTAAAATTAACACCACCGGTGTTATAGGAGGACCACACCAAAAGGGTGTCAAAATTCAACACCTTTGGTGTTATTTTAACACCCTATTGTGTTATACAACACAAAAAGTGTGTTATTTTAACACCAAATAGTGTTAAAACTAACAAAATAGGGTGTTAAAATAATACCAAAGGTGTTGAATTTTGACACCCTCCTGGTGTGATCCTCCTAGAACATCGGCGGTGTTAATTTTAACACCATAGTTTTTGCAGTGTATTTTAAATCAAATCTAATATTTTTATTCAAATCTAATATGATTTAATTCAATAGAGATTAATTTTAAGTCCTAACATTGACACTAAGCAATCCTAATGATTAATCCTGAATTCAGGATTGTGTTTTTAATTGGTTGATGGTAAAATACGATACTAAGGGAACTAACGCTTACTGAGAAAGAGGCCACAACATCAATGGTATTTTCCCAGATGGTAAGATGTTTCTTAAATTTGTGAATTATTCATTCATCACTATTCACCCAGATATTGTAATTCTGTGTCAATGTGGGATTCTGTTAAAGTCCTAAAATTGAACTTTTAAGGCTTATTGTGACATTTCAGAATGTCCTTTAGGGTTTGAATTAAAAAGCACCTATGCTCAATTCCTTAATTCCAAGTTCGATTAAATAATTAGATTTGTCGTACTTATACTAAGTATACGGGTCAAAATTAATAAGTCCCCACTGACAAAGGTACATTTTTTCTGGAAAAGTTAGGCTCTTTAATCTGTTACAAAAATGTAAATGTACACTGCAATGTTACACATTTAATGTGCAAAAAAAATTACACAACAGTTAATCTTCTTCCTGAAATGATGTCATTTATAAAATTTGATGACGAATTAAAAGTGACACTTTCGTGCATTGGGAATAGGGGAACATTCTACACTGTGTATTATGGAAATTGACAGTTTTGCTGACATGTGAACTTTATAACGTAATTCTGACGTAATTCTAGGCATGTTGGTACTCATTTTGGTAGCAATTGAAAGAAGATGACGATAGCTATCCATTTGGCACCAAAATAAAGTGTCTGTGGTATTCTTGTGTTGTACTAGACATGTAGGTAGTTCTCTCTGTGATTTTCTCTATTGTAAAATCCCAATACACGAAAGTGTCATTTTTAATTCGTCATCAAATTTAATAAATGACATCATTTCAGGGAGAAGGTTAGCTTTTGTGTGATTTTTTTTTGCACATTAAATGTGTAACATTGCAGTGTACATTTTACATTTTTGTAACAGGTTAAAGAGCCTAACTTTTCCAGAAAATGTACCTTTCTCAGGGGGGGGGGGTATTAATTTTGACCCGTATACTTTGTGTATCAGTCCCATGCATATGATACTTTATCCTATACAGGAATTGATGCACTGCAAAAATGTTGGGCAACGGCTGTACCCAATTCACAGTTGGGGGTTACATATACCCAATAATGGGTAACCTATTGCCAGTGACAGAACCAATGGGGGCGAGATCCCCATACTCAAAATCCTTTTCCTCTTGTACCCCAAATGAGACCAGGAAAAGCAACAAATTGATGCCTCAAATCATATCTACTGCTTATTGCCCAACATTTGGTAAGGTTTGCTCAACGCTGAGTCAAAAGTCCCAATAATTCAGATTGTTGATGTTTGAACCACCGTTGGGCAAACTTTGGCTAACAAGCTATGGCAGTATGTGTCGGAAAATCACGCTCCACGATTGCCACATAGGCTTACGTGTGTGCAAAGTGTTTTTTGACTTTTTCTCTACACGGCCGCCATTTTGTTATTTGATCTTTGTTTTCAACGTCATTTTCACCAGGTTCTAACAAGATCTTGTAGTTAATAAATATAACGAATATGATATGTCCACCCACTTTTAAGAAATTTTAAGACAAAAAGTGTAAACCCTTTTTGGACCACTCTGCATGTAAGGTTATTTTTTAATGTCAAAATGAACCAGTTCCATAGACAACTGTTTGAAACTGTCGGTCCTTGCGCGCTTCTGCCTCACTCAACCACACTCGTGGAGCGTTATTTTCCGACACATGTCCTTGCAAAGATACCACGGATCTCTGTGCGTTTTATTTGAAAAAAAATCGCGCGAGGAATTAAATCAATAAAAAATTGCGCCAATCAAATTAAAATAGCGCATCATCTACAACTTTGCTGCGTACCAACGAAGCTCTCAAATTGTTAAATTTTTCATATTTGAAGTGTTTTTAAAAACACTTCAAATATGAAAAAGCATTTAATGGAAAAGGTAAATCGGTAACTCCCATTTTTATTTAGTTATTTTGGAGAGCAACATGGGATCCTCAACATTGACCTCACATGACCTTTGACCTTGGCACATGACCTTTGACCCCATCAACTTTTCAATGGAGGTCAATTTTATATTTTAGCCTATTTTTCAACTTGACCTCACTTGACCTTTGACCTTGGCACGTGACCTTTGACCTCATCACCATATGAGGGAGCCCGTGGTGTACCTATGACACAACTTTGGTTCCAATTGAACTTCAACTTTTTAATTGAGGTCAATTAAAAAAAAATTAACATTTTAGTGACACACACATACACACACATATATACACCCTCACATACACACGCACAACGGATTGCAAAGTGGTCCTGCAAGCTATGCTGGCGGCCCCCACAAAAAACATTGAAAGTCATCTTTCACCGACTCCATGGCACTTGGCCAATTCGATATTATATCTCACCTTATCCGCTTGTTGTTTGAGACTTCTGCCATCTGAGATATCCTACTGCTTTGTGTCCTATCTGGTCTCTTAGACCAGCCGTCTGCAGTTCTTACATCACCCATTTTCTTCATCCAGTTTCCATTGGTAAACTTATTACAGCCTAATGCAAGGCCTATAAGCACTGAGAACAGAAGAGACGTAACTAGCCACGAAATGCTCGTCATTCTGGAAGGAAAAATATTGAAGTGCAATTGAGAAACACATCTCGTTGTATGAGTGCAACAAGGTCGAAAGTACAATAGCTGCCATGTGATACATCTATGTGCTGCCATGTATGATGAGGATTTATCTCTCCTTGAGTAAGTGGTTCATAGAAATAGTTTTTTCTAGCGACTGTCCGCGCACAATCCGCCTGAGGCTGAACAACCATTTCGAGAGCCCGTTGATCAAAGACTTGGTATTGGCTGATAGTATGCTTGATGGGAATTTCTAACAAATGGCAGCTATTGCACTTACAGCCTTCTTGCTCTCAAAGTGATGATTTATATATTCTTCACAATCACATGGGTATATCGTTGATTTTATTATTTCTATTATTTTTTTATCAAGCAGTTTCTGATCTTCCTTGCGGGATATCAGCTAATCTTTGTTGAAAGCAAGGAAACACAAAGCGATACAAAAATTCAAAGTAAGTTACCATGCTCACAACAAGCAAGCAACCAGGTAAAGAATAGATAAGAAAGTAGTCAGCGTCTTGCTTCAGTAATGCTTTTATACAAACATGCCATGTAGGGCCTGCTTATTTTACGACTATGACGTGTATTCTCCAAAATTCACACCGCATTGGTAGGCTTACTTTGTACCCATCTGCCATTATCGTTGCTATCTTCAGTAGATAGCATATTTGGACCTAAAATTTGGTGGTAGTCGGTTGTCATTTCGGGTTTAAAAAACAAAATAGATTGCCTTTTGAAAAATTGTACTTAGTGTTTTTCGTCCATTCCAAAAAGCATATTCTCCAATCATCGAATAATTATTTTGACTGAAATGTGTACGTCGTGCTAATGCCTATCCGTTTTAAAACTTCTAAACCGGAACCGAGTTGTGAATTCTATTGGTTAAAATTGGTTTAAAAACTAAAAGTTAACTTCCCAAATAAATGAACTGAATTAATCAACTCCAATCTAAGCGGCCACCATAGGCCCTATCGATTTTCAAATCTTCTGTCTTTCCAGGTGATACTTTTATACTAACAGTGCACGTAAGTTATGCGATTGCCATAATGCTGACAACATTGCACGTGCGCCAAGATTAGCAACATCTGTTAGTCACAAAATCTAAACCATGTTAACAATAAAGGAAACGATACTAATGTCTAGAATGCTGAATAAAATAAAGGTCAAAGGTTACGCGTGGCTGTGTATGATGTAAGATTGTGCGCCGTCGCTTTTCTAGTTGACTTCGGCATCAAAGTCTAAAGTTCCTTTCTAACCCGTCATGTACGCTATTCAATCGTGCATGTACACACACATCGAATTACAACTCGTTTGCCCACGTGCAACAACAGATTGATAATAGTTACGTTTCTAACGAAAACTCCATGTAGTACCTACCTGGCGCGTAAATAAAACATCCCAGAGCTAGAATTTAGTCCAGCAAAGTCTAAACACACTTTTGATGATAATTAAACATGAATTTGCTATCCAAATAGTCCGACATCTGTTGGTTGACTTGGCTTTTTTCCGAAAAGTAAAACTCGTTGGGTTTGGCGTAGTGTACAACAGCAACTCAAACAAACCCTTTTCACCTGTCAACATAATTCGCGCGTCAACAGGAGAACCTCGTAATATCAGAGAAGAGAGACAAAACGCAAGGTTCATTTCTATGATAACGCTGACTGGAATGATGGCACTGGACCAAGTTTTCAATAGTTGTACTTGGTACTGAGACTATTGTGCTATTTGTTTTGCTTTTTAGGTAGAGTTAACGGAGGTCACTAATAGCCCCTCCCACTAAAGTCAGAATCGTAAACAGCGCGAGATATTTTTGATACAGACACCAAGCAGATAATACCGGGTTGGATTTAATATTACTATTAATATAATTTCTTAGAAAATGCTCAAAATTATCGAGAGGTGAGCGAGTTAGGATTAACATGGGCGGAAATCCCGATGTGGAAGAAGGGGTATGTCCCCACCCGTTTTGACAAAAGGAATGACCCAAACAATGACCACCACGTCCACACTCATCCATTTTCAAGCTGGTGCAAGATTAAGATATATTTGTTTATTTTGACCTTGCAATCCATTTTCTCCCATTCAGGTCTACTAATTGACTCGAGGAACTTGCTTCATTTTCTCTCCTCTGTGCAGTGATGTCGTAGGCATATGCGTGATTTTGTAATTTCATTTCAAATTGTTGGCGTCAAATTAGACGCGGCACGCGTGTGAAAAGCCAGTATGAACAGGCAATGGCGGAAAAGCCGCGTCCTACTTATGACATAACTGCATATTGGAATAGAAATGGAGTAAATAACAAACTTGGGCCTCCAACCGTAAAAATTTGGCCTTAGAACTTGCCACCTTCCCCCAAAAAAACATACACACACGCTTGCGCTCGCGCGCGCGTACACACACACACACACACACACACACCACGCATCATTATATGATATTCCGACCAGTATTTTCGCTTTTCCCATATTATTGTCAGATCATACCACAGCTATGTCACTTTCGTCTTAGTTATAAATGATCCCTCTCATATTGATTTCTCAATAAGATAAACAAAATAAAACATATCTAAATGATTCAATATTGAGAACATCGGTTTGGTTTTAAAACGACGTTACTTTTAAAATAATAATAATGTAATAATGAGAATTATGAATAACGAAAATTATGAATAATAAGGAAAAATGATAATATTAATAATAACATATCAAACAGACGAATTCTATCTACAAATGATTGTACTAGTAGAATTTAGAAAAATTAGCAAGGGTTGTGAAGTGCCAATTTAGTCGGCAATTTATTTTGTTAAGTGCAGAAAGTATTAGACGCAACTCCTTACAACAGAGGCGGGTGCGAGTGCTTGTAAGACTTCTAACAAAAACAGAGAAAAAAATCTCGGCTGGTTTTATTGCCCACTCTTAAGATATTATATACAACACTGCGTGATTTGTGTCGTATATATAGAAATCCTCACTAGAGAAAATAGTGGCTCCCAGACCCCTGGTGGAAAATGCGTTACACTTGCCCTCCTACACACACCGCAATGACAGCACGGATTGTCATAGTCCTTTCATGCGTGTGTAAAATGACAGGCATCAAGTTGACACCAGCAAGGTAAATAGAGGTGATTCCACGCAAGAATACATCTATTTCTTTTAGGAGTATTCAATGCACGCACCAACTGTGACAGCATCATAGTTTGGTAAGTGTGGCAGGTCAACATGAGCAAATTTTACAAAAGTCAGTGCGATTTGTTCATTTGATGCCTTATATATTAAGTCAAAATACCCGGGTATAATACTTCAACGTTATCATCATATAAAGGAAAGTAAGTCATGGCTTGACAAGTTCCTTTAATAAACAAAAAGCATTGCACTGTAACTGTAGGTATGTCATCAATACGCCTATCTTCAGAAGATGACTTTGTATTGGACGACTTCTTATCGCATTTCATAGCAATAACACCATTTACAAATATTGACAACGTATTGATGAATCCTATATCACAAAATGAAACCTGTTTTTATCATAAGACATCATTTAATGGCCTTGCAAATAAAGTCGAAAATGAAAGAAACGTGGCTTTCGCGTGGAAGTCGCGTTCTACTAAAGGTCTCAAAGTTCACGCAAAATATGATGAAAGATTTCAACGCGCACCTAAAGCTTTCAGTTGCTTAGTTATACCTATTGCAGAAAAGTCAAACAGTTACAGGTGACGACGCTATTTCTGCTTTGCTGTGGCGTGCTATCATTTCATCCATCTCTAAAACAAATTTGCTCACGATTGGCCTTCATTGATATGTTGTTCAAAATGGTGATGCTTAATATCGGCACAGGAGATAATAAGTTCGCGCCTTTAACTAATGGGATATTAATCATTATATTAACGCCTTGTGCACAAACTATTCTATCAGTTAAAAAGTGCAAGACTATTTCACCATTCTCAAGTACTTCAGTTATATTACGCAATAGGTTCTGAGTGCGAATCTCCTTTGACCCCTGCGACCCTGCTTGTTGTTGACCAGCTCATCCATAATTATAACATGAATTTCTCCTGGACTCGATATTCCGTTTTTTAATTTAGGAAGAACTTTAACTTCCGAATCTTGCTTAGCAATAAAATAACTTTTCTTTTAAAGGGGATGTTCACTTCTAGCCATAAGGGGCCCTCTAGTTGTTTCCTAAATATCATGATATAAATAGTTTTTCCTTACGAAATATTTTGAATTATTTCAAACTATCTTTATATCACGGTATTTGTTTGTATAAGTTGTATTGTGATCTGAAAAATCTGCATTTTTTTCATTACAACATGCCAGCGTGTTCAATAATTTTACTACTTTTTATTGGTCAAGCTGCCCTGCTGCAGAAATTTCAAGTGGATTAACTGTTAATGACTTCCGAATCAGATCATCTCCTAATAGGCTCAGCATCAAGCTATAAATAATAATTATTTATAGCTCAATGGGTAAAGGAAAGGAAACTGTGCATATATTATAACACCAATTTTGTCTTTTTGTTATATACTCCTCGACGTACACGGTACACCACACAACCTTTACCTATAGAGACGCCCTCTTAGGTTTTAAGTGTAGCTAAGCTTGAGTGGGTAATTGTATTGTGGCGACATGCTCTTTAAAAGATCACACCATATAATCGAGATTAAAAGTAAAGAACGCACACCCTTTCAAGGAAGGGGAAATATTACACACATCATTCATAGTTCTTGACTGCCCTTTATTTGAAATCCTTTGGGATATAAAATTAGGTATCTTTATATTTGAAATAATTCAAATTGAATACAAATCTTATTTGGATTCTGTGAAGAATTCAATTTATATCTTTGCATATCTATGAAGATTATTTAGGGTTCCTTGATAAACTGCTCATAAAAGACAGCAAACGAAACCTCCTTAGAATCCTCTTTGAAGTGAAGAACCTTCGCAGTGCGGGTGTTTCCAGAGCTGTTCCCCCAAAATCTGACTTGCTTGTCTCTTGCCATTCATGCGCGATTGAAAGCAAAGGCAAACGAGTTTCAATCTACGTAGATACGACCCATCTTCAGTCTTTTCTTACGATGATTATTTTGTGTTTGTGTGTTCGTGTGTTGTTGTTGTTGTTGTTGTTTTCTGATTTAAAGTGACAGGAGATTTTTTGAGGATACGAATTTCTCTCAAATTATTGCACTTGATTGGTTGTAGACCACCTACCGAGAACGTTTCAAAGGTTTATTGGACAAGCAAGTAAAAAAGAAAATCAAGAACTATGTTTTGAACTTACCTGTTATCATAATCGCCCATATAGAAAAGAATGCTTTGATTTTCTGTCGTGTACAACAGACAATAAAACTAAATCATATGTTATTACATATGGGCGGAAAGACGGCGTATTCGACTTATCCACTTCAGGTGTGATCTTTTGCATTGGTAAGCTTTACAAGTATGCACAAATCCGGTTTCGAGAACAATTGGGGCGCTTCTTTCGGGAAATGCTCTCGTGCCTCTTTAAATATTACTTCTAAAGAACATACCAAGTGTCTGTTTCCCACAGTAATTTGAAAAAAAAAATCCCCAAAAAAGCCTAGTAAATTTATGATGATGCAATTGGCAGTAAGGTTATCAAACGCTTGTAAGGTCATCAACCACTAAAGCACCATATAAATCCTATAGTCGGTACATAACGATGACAACTTAAACAGTTTTAAAAGTTTGAACAACCGCGGTTGTTCAAGTACCCTGCTTCAACAAGTTGTGAAATATTTTTAAAAGTTGTTTAATCCTAGAAATTTCAAAATATGCATTTCCAAGACTAAATTGTGAATTAGCATAAAATGCTTTCAAATAAGTTCAAAACAAGAGTATCTTAGGGAAGTGTTTTGGTTTTTGTTGTTTGTTTGTTTGTTTGTTTTTATTTGTCTTTAACCACTGATTGCAACCTATGTCAGGATCTACCAGGTTGAACGGGTAACGCAGGGTACGTGTTAAAAAGTTTTCGGCAGGTTTTCTTTCCAGTGAAGATAAGAGGCTAGAAAAGCAATAAATAAGAGACGCGCCATTAGATATGGGGCATGGAAGTTTGGGTCCTGTTAGATTTTTTTTCCATTTTATGTACACTTTTTATTTTAGAGGTGGGTGGATTTTTTTACTGACCAGTGGGGCTTTGGTTTGCTGATTGCTAGTATATATCGCCACCGTTGCTAGTTGTTTATTGCTTGACTAAACTCTAAATCATAAATAGCACAACCAAAGAGCGGGAACATCAACACTACATAGTAAAACGGATGTGTTATCCGTTCATGCGCACTGATGGTTAAAGTATTATAATTTTTTGAATTGGTAAAAGAAAAAAACACGCTTTGATGTAATACCGCATTTTCCCCCAATTGTGAAACTATCATATCTTAGTGTGGCATGTCTGGGAGTGGTTGCCTTTTCGTCTTATTCACACAGGTGCGATGGTGGAAGTTATGTGCCGAAATTTAAATGACCTGAGGGCTTTAGTACTGGTGCGTAAGAGTAGTAAACAAGGCCAACATGTGGGCTGATCGTCACTTTCAAGAGACACTAAACGAGGCTTGTACATGGACACTTGCTTTAAAGGACGACCCATGTACATAGAAAACGTCGAATGTTTGTCTACAGGACTTTGTGGTATTTTTTTCCGCATTCAATCAAAAACTTAATTTACCTGTATCTACTCAATAAAATTAAGTGCAACCGGGTTGCATTTAATTTATTGAGTAATTTCATTGCGTAATCTTTTAAGTTGCAACTAATCATGTACTTTAATTGAGATAGGTAAAATGCTTTGAATCAGTACAATTCATAATAATTTTCTACATAATCACATTATTTTAGTGCGCTTGTTTAGTAAGTACACATAGAAATTATCAAGTTAGTGCAATTATTAATTAAGTTGCTGGAACTCAAATTAATGTTGAGGTATGTGGGGAAATAGGGAAAGGAGAAGAGGGAAAACGAAAAAAGAACGGTTTTGTGGTATGTTTTACATAACATTATTATTCATTTTAATTAGTTAGCTGTTAATTAATCATTTTCTAACTGGGAATCGAACCCGGGACTTTCTTCTTATGAAACCAAATACACAACCACCACCTTACAGGAAATGAAATCATTTAATTTATAAACATTATGTTTCTTTCAAATTAGTATATTGCGAATTTAAATGAACAAATATCATACGAACACATGAAAGACTTCTACAAGAGGTTTTTGAACTATCTATCAAAATTTGAAGTGAAAAATAAAATAATAAATTACTACTTGTCTGCGTCCTTTTTGGTCTTACAAATTGTCTTGTTATAATTTTGAATTATTAACTTAACTGATTTGAGTCTGGTTTACCTAAAGGTACCAAGAATTGCAACTTCAACAATAAATTAAGGTACAGCAACCTGTAGGTGTAAAGTGAGTAATTGTTACTAATTTGTTGGACAATTTACCGTAACTTAATGTATGTTTGCATTGTTAATATTTCTCAAATGAAATAAGGTAAGGGCATTTTAATCTTTTATCATTTGCATATTTTGAGTACTATAAAAATCCTTGAATCGAGTGTTTACAAATAATTATTTTGAGTCACATAAGCACACTGATCATTTGAAAAGTGTTCACTCATTGAAAACGGTTTGGGGTATCGTTCTCAGTTATCACGTTTTCTTTGATCACATTCATAGATCCTGTGATCAGTACAGAAATTGTATATCGTTGTCTGTTTTTTCGATGACTTTCTTAAAAGTGGTAGTGGTTAGGTTATTTTGATCAAATGTAGAGATAATTTGGGTCTTATCGTATTTTCCAAGACTTATGGACCATTGTTTTAAACACAAGCTTTGGAAACTGACATACCGTTAGGCGTAATTTTACATCTGACTTTATATATTACTGCTCAGAGCAACTCACCCAGGTGACTTTGCAAAAGAAAATATAACAAAATCGGGGACCCTAAAGGACTTCCTCTTTCAGTAAATGTTCCTTATAAGCGACATTTCGGAAGGGTAGGATTTTGAAGCTTTATTGTAATTATTCTGATTCAAGTACGAATAGGGCGAGTGGATTGCAGTAAAGAATAACAAAAAATATGATAAAATTCAAGAAAATGTGTGTTTTCAGTATTTAAATACAGAAGAGACATTCTCAATTCTCAATCATTCACCAACTTCAAAAACTGGGGGTGGGATGTAACATGTACCACCCCTTGTCAAAAGTGTGGGTTTATATTCCATCCACCTTGGTTCTTGATTTCCGCTTATGGCGCGCACATATATACTGAGTTTTGTAAGAGGCAGACTGAACCTGAATACTATATATCGTAAACACTTTAGATTTACATTATGCCTGAGTGCCGCCCGCCAAAAGTACAGCTCACCCTTTATACAGAACTTGGCATTTGTCATTCATAACAATACTAATAAATTATCGTGTACTCAGTCTTTATCATTGATGTGTGCTACAACTCGTCACTCCACTGGAACAAGCTATTGTTCAGGCGAAAAAGGTGTAAGAGATCCGTGACTTTAGGCCAGAAGGTGCCAGCGCGTGAGACTAAATATAAAACTTCCACAAAAATACACGTGTGTTGTTTATTATGCCACAAAGTCCCCTTCAGCTCGTATTCTACCTGCTCTATGGGAACCAAAACCTAAGCTCAGTGATCTGTGAAGCTCATAATAAATGGAATCGGAAGCAAACACTGAATCCTTAGTAGCTGACAACGGTTAACAAGACCTGGCTTTGGACGTGACACTACTGAACAAAAAAACGAAGGGTAATTGAACAATACAAAGATCATCTTACTTTCCGGTTTGAAATTGCTTATTGGCGCTTTCCCGCCTACCCTATTCATAATGATCCCGCCCAGCCAATTAGAGAATATTAATCACTCTGCGTCGAAGCATTTTTTTAGTTATACATGGTTATAGTAAAAGGGTTAATTTAATGGGACGGGAATTTTCATTCCGTATTTGACCCCGAACAATTTGTAGAGTTTAACTGTCGCCCTATTCCACCATTTTTTATAGTCAAATGAAATGATGATGACTTTGTATTTTAAGAAGTGTATTGTTTGTAGGCATTTTCAGTCCTTTTCCAAAATGTGTTCTTGGTCGGTAGCTACTTACACGGTTAAAAATGCTCAGGAAAAATATTTGGCGGCTTTGAAGGTAATCCTTGACTTAAACCCAAGGAAGTGAACTTCCTTGTTACTGTCTAAGTACCATCGATATTTAGTTGACAATCGACATTAATTACAAATCCAAACTACCACTTGCACAGTTGTATCCTTCCGGTACTTATAATACCAACTCTTAAGGGGAGATTGGTGCTCTAAGGAGAAATGCTTAAAGTGTCACTCCATGTGTGTCGGTATAATATTATTATTACTTCATACAATGTGTCTCTCAAAACCATTGAGGTCCAAAATCGACATCAACACTACCAGAAATAATTAGGTTGTCGATATAAGCGTTATCGTTGAGACGATTATAATTTTGTTAACCCTTCAAATCGATATCAAAGCTAGAGCGATACCTGATATACGTGGCTTTGTTGATGTAGTATGAGTTCATGACCTCACAATTCAGAAAGAGACGACATTCATCAGTACATGGGATGCCTCACTTGCTGTGTGAGTGAAATACAATATGCCTACGTAAATAGGCATTGTCTTAATAATACCGAAGGGAAACTCTTATTTGGAATCGTCATTCTAGTTTTTTCCAATTTTTGGCATTTAACAGTTCCCATCTCTGTTGATTACAGGAAACTTGAGTAAATAAGTCTTTTGAGACTATTCTTGAATGTATAAGATTCGAGTAATATATACTACGAAAATTCTACCACACATGAAGAACTATCCAACAATTAAAACTCCCACGTGCACGACATGGTCACCACACATCACGGCTCAACTATAGCTCCTATATCCGAAGTTATGATACGACTTCAGAACTGAAATTAAGCAATTAAGACTGAATTGATGTTTTTTTTTTCAATTTATATGAATTAAAACTATCATAAAGCTTTGCCATTGCAGTAACATATACACTGTTCACTTAAGATTCATGTGCGCGCTAATTGATTAACGGAATTATATACTAGATAGCTGTAAATAAGCTGTATATGAACGCGTAGGCCTACAAAGTAAACTAAATAGGGTAGTTTACTTACAATTGAAGGAGTGTTTTACCGACGATTAAACCACAATCGATTGTTATATACATGATGAATGGTTCATCTTACTTGCAATTCAATTCAATTTATTTGGAACAACACTTTTATAACAGTGGCACACGTTACAAACGGTGTGTCCATAGGAAGTACAATATTTTCTTAATGTTCTTTCTATGGCGTCACCTTGATCATATTAAAATTATCGATTTAGACAAAGTCGATTTGTTCAGAATATTGCAAACAGCGTTATTGTTTTATTTTATTTCCTAGAAATATAAAATCAATCATTCATATAAATATATACTAAATATATCCCTCGTCCGCACCTAATACTTATCCATTAGTGCAATTCATGGTGGTCGTCCAATTTCGTTTTCATTGACCTTTTGTTATATCCTTACTGCTTATTCTATCAGGATTCCTAGACTTTTAACCATATCTTTAATTTGAGCCGCAAACTTTACCCTTAACTAAATGGGAGTAGGAATGCTCTCACTTTTCCCTCGTCCATATTCACTTTTCACAATCCCTTATGACCATAATGTAGGCCACCTATAGCCTAATATGTTACAGAGCACTGCTTTGTCAGAAAGCTGTCCGCGATTCTTAGGCATTTTTTAAACATTATTTTCAATGTTATCTTCAGTCATCTTATAAACCTTTTGCTTTTGGCTACAAAGAATGAAGTATGATCCGTTTCCAAACGGAAATTCTTTCTTTTCCCCTATTTACCCCCTAGTGACAGTAATTGGACCGGACCGTATGTTAATAATGAGTGGTGATTTCGTACCTGTAATTCTTCTATACCACATCTATGATGGCCGCGATTTATATAAGGTACGTCAAATTTAAGATTTCATGTTAGTATTGATCTAAACCGGCTAGACAACCGGTCACCCGTAAACATTTTAACCACACTGAACTTTGCTCCTTTTCTTGCCGCATCCGTATATACGCCATTTAGCTATCATAATAATGACGTGAAAGAGGTAAAAATGGAACAAATTTTGCTTTTGGCAACTTATGACAATATGCGAGATCCGGAGTGGTCATTGCAATGACTAGACATATTCAAATTGCTTCAAATAATTCTGTTCAACTGCGTTATTGGCCTTCAGTGTTAATTGTGCACGAGTGTTGTGTATCAATGTAATTTATTTACGTAGGAAATGCTGGATCCATACAAAATTATTATGAGGTTCACTTAATTGAATTGACAGAAATATAAAGAGGATACTGGGCCATTTTCGGTTACCGGGCCCGGCCGCGAAAGGCTATTTCGCGTACTAATTGCCATCCGGATACACTTATATATTCTTGTGTGTTCGGTTTTATTTCGTCAAATGAGCCGAAAACACAGTATTTGATTCACCTAGACTCGACTAATGTTGATATCTCAAATTCTTTCTGTCCATAACAAATATTTTCATATTTTTAAGCGTGATATTGATTGTTCGCTTCAACTTTTGCAATGCTGCCTAATTTAGCCACCTGTTTATATCATTTAGGCCAAGCAGCATCGACACGAAGAATTGTTGGATTTGACTTGATATGGAACTCCAGATCGAAACAGTAAGAATTTGTCCAATTTGTCCGAGTCGAGACACATATACTGGCGTGTCTAAGTCGAGGTACAGAGCGATAACTATTACTGGAGAATGAAAGGCAATTTGATTCACAAACACGGATCTTTCAGTGAATCAAGTGCAATGATACAATTTTTAAATTACTTAAAAGTAACTACAATGCTGTGTTCGGTTTGCCTTAATATAGCTACATATGCTGTCCCTAAAGGGATGTGGAGAAACGGATGCGACATGTCCAGGGAATTAGCAAAATACATCTATATTTTTTAAATCTGATTACCAAAAGTTAAGAATATTTTCAAAATCCACCGGTTCAACCTTTTCAACACTGGTAGATTCTATACAGGTTATAACACATAATAAGACAACGTTTTTTAGATGACTTCCCTAATGACTGCATTTCAAAAACACTGAAATAAGACTAGGCTTGTTTGGACTTATTTGAATACGTTTTTCATGCTGACTTTTTGAAATTTTCGAAATTTTGACAAAATGAATTTTGTGTTGATCTTTTAGCGATTCGGCCCCTAGTAAAGGCTTAAAACTGCCAATTGTTTTTTTTTTCCTTCCAAATGTAGTCTTTGCCTTCCACGAAGTACTTTCTATCACGATTCCCTCAAAGAACTATACCATGAGATGCAACAATATGGAGGAGATCAAATTAGTGACACGCCCACCCAGCAATGGTGGTCTGATGATCGAGGCATTGGATTTTATCCCCTCTGGAGGAACATTCCACTTAGTGAGGAATTTTGTCCAAAGTGTCCTCATGTTAAAAAAATGTCCGTAAATTTACGGAAATTTCTGGCAGCAGTATTTCCAGTCATTTTTAGGGTAAATTTACAGAAATTTCTGTCAATTAACGGAATTTTTTTTTTTTTTTTTTTTTAACATTTTTAGCTATTTTTTATGTTTTTTGTTTTTTATTTTTATTGTTTTCTAAAACAGATTTTTCCGTAAATTTACGGAAAATCTGTTTTCTTAATTTACGGAAATTTTTAACAGTGTACGGCAGAATTACCGGGGGCGCGCGCCCCCTCCGCCCCCTCCCTGGATCCGCGCCTGATGAGATGCAACAATATGTAGGAGATCAAATTAGTGACACGCCCACCCAGCATTGGTGGTCTGATGATCGAGGCATTGGATTTTATCCCCTCTGGAGGAACATTCCACTTAGTGAGGAATTTGTCCATAAGTGTCCTATCTTTGTCACTGCTGTATCGATTTTACCTAATGACCACGTGTCCGTATGCGCAGTGCTCATTGCCGCCTTCCTCAGCTAGCAGGTGACATCAGGCACTGCACCCTTCTGTAAAGTTACATCAAATATAAAACTCAAATAAAGGGGAAGTTATAAGCCATCTCCTCACCTGTATATGAACTTGTGGTTTCACTCGAACTTTGATATGACAACTTCACTCCAAAGTACTGCGTAAATATATATCCAATGTAAAATCAATATGAAAAGTGCGTGACACGATTTCTTCTAATTCTGTTGAATTCTTCTTGGCACATAAAAATCTTCTGTCATCTGATTCGTCCTGTTGACTAGTGCAATATTAACGAATCCATGATGATATTGTCAAATAATGTTGGTACAGTCATTTATTCAAACGATATAAACAAATATCCACGGAGAGGTATAGAGAAATTGAGGTGATTTTCAGTGAATTAATCTGCGTATATACATCCAGATTTAGAGGTAGATTATATCCCAACTTATATCCACATTTTATCTATAGCAAGCCATGTGAGTATGTGACCGACTACGAAGCGTTCTCTGCTTGTTCTGAGAAAACTTTGTCCTAGTCACCGCCACTCATACGAATCGTAGAACCACTCCACAACGCCCCGCCTACCAGGTTGTCAAACATCAGCCAGTGCTTTGGGCGCTTTTAGTAGGTCATTGGGTGTATTTTCATCGATTGAATTTGCCTTTAATTTATTCTACGTGCCAACATTTCTTTTTCATCAATAATGGCACATGTTGTATGTCGCTTGTTGACAAAATGCAATACACATCTAAGCTAGAGTAATTAAAGTCGGAATCATTTTACTTCAATGTAGGTACTTAATACAGAGCATTGGACACTTTAAAACAATATTTAAAACTCAATTTTCTTGAAACTTCATTAAATTTAAAATAGGTCAAATGATCGACACGCAATTCAAGTTGGGCTATAGAGGGTCTTTCCAATATTGATTTCGAAAACGGTGTCAGATCAATAGGTATTAGTTGTACTTATTTTTCCCCCTTTTGGTAGATTATTTCATTATCATTAGAAGAATGATTTGATGTATGATAAATTAACTACTCTGCCAGTCATAATTTCGTTATGCAACAATGAACACAAAATACCGGAAACAAGTCTTCTAGAATGGCATTACTCGCCCGTGTCACATCGTCATGGATGTATGGCCAGTTGAGTATGCTGCTTACAAAATTGAAGCATGGGAACGATAGTGCGTACACAAATAGCATGACTTATCTCTGATTTGGCGGTTCCCATCAACACAGGGCCCAAATTTTCGGCTGCCCGAGTTGAAACCGATGCACTTACCCGACTGTGTAATTGCACCGATTAACCTTAATAAAAAATAAGAGTAGACCTAGGAACCACGGATACCATGCCGAATGTAAATCCTTTAAGTATGAAAAGGGCTTGCAAGATGTGGGTGGCACGCAGAAGTTTCTTTCATCGCGATTAGACCGGTATTATGGGCGTATATTTTGTAACTTGTAACTATTTAGCCCTAAGAAAAAGTCCCGTCCTACCCCAATTCTAAAAACAAAACAATGTACAAATGTCTACTTGCAGCTGTAAGTCATTGAATTTGCAGATTTTTTTCTCTCTACCAATTTTACTTTAATTTATTCATGCTAAAGTGTAAAATTATGCATAAAATTAACATTTCTAAACAGAACATACACTGATGTGAAAACGTTGTTTAAAACTGAAAACAACTTTAGAAAAATATTTAAGCAGGGTATTTGGACAACTCTGGTTGTTTCAAACTTTTAAAACACACTTTTGCAGCTGTAAGTCATAAAACTGAAAATACTGTTCTATTCAAAATGTGGCAGTTTAAGGTATGACAGAAAAAAAACAGTTTAAAAACAGTGTCAACAGTTTAAAAAATAAAACACCTTTCATTTAAAAATAAAACACATTTCATTGAATATGTTGAAAAGCAGAACAACTTGGGCGAGTACACATTTTGAACGATGGTCTGGAAAGGGTACCAATATGTACCCTTTTGCGCACTGCATATATTATATATATATATATATATATATATATATATATATATATATATATATATATATATATATATATATATATATATATATATATATATATATATATATATATATATATATATATACATCACAGTAAAGAGTATTATTTACAGTTGACTATCTTTGGAATTAAGAGTGCTAAATCCCATTGCAAACATGATGTTGTAGAGACGTCTGGTAGTTTTCTTCCACATGGAAATACTAGTAGACATTCTAACGGACAGAGTTAATACACAAAAAAAATAACTCATAATGGAGGTGGAAATGACATGAATGGTAAAGCGTCTAGGTGTATAGGTAAGGCAAATTGGATATTTCACCGCCCATGAGATAACATGGTGTCAAATTGGAGTATTCTTCTATATGGAACTTCAATCAATTAGGCCTTAAGGGACACGGTGAAAACCTCAGCCTCGTTTCCATGGGCCACCTTAAGATATCGGTGTCAATGCAAACCTTTCACACAATACCTTATATTAACACATTTAGTGTGGCTTAATTCTTTCTCTTGAGAAAAAAGTGTGGTTATACCAACATCACTCAAGTTCCTATTGAGCTTATGCACAGTATCCGTTGTACATAAACCGTCATGTGAGTGCGATAAGGTCTTAAGTGCAATAGCTGCCATGTGATACATCTGTATCTTGATTCAGTGGCTCTTGAAATGGTTCTTTAGGCAACGGTGTCTCCTGGAGAACCATTTAAAGAGACACTGACCACAAACTCGGTATAATTATTATTATTATTATTTATTTTCTTTACCCAGGGTTACCCGATTCAGCTCAGAGCTGTTCTTACACGGGGCCCTGCATCATCATTTACAAAGAGTACAATGTTAAAAACCACGTCAAAATTTACAATAAACATAAAACTGATATCATTGTAAACAACTTAAATCACAAGCATAATTTTTCAGATAATGTTTAAAATATAAATTACATGTACCAAGTATTCGATAATGCCTAGTTGCCTTCAGACCTGACGACATACATGTTGGTGAGAATTCTGACAAACGGCAGCTGTTGCACTGTGAGACATTCTTGCACTCACATGACGAACTATTAAGAACAGCCAAATTACAATTAAAACACTGGAATTCATTATCTTAGGCTACAATATTTAATTTAAACACAAGAAATTATATTCGGAAATCTCAATTTTCAGTTCAAAATATGGACTAAGTTTCTAAGATGGAAAAGTTATGTTTCCAAATTCCGTTAAGACTTTTTAAGGGCCATTTTAAAGAGTGCGCCTATATTATTAAAAAAAGATAGCATTTATACTTCAATCTCGGCCATGTAAAGATAGTGTAGGTGCGGTGTATAACATGCTGACCGACCGGTCGCATACGTGCTAAATGAGATAGTAATCCAAAACCCCATGACAAACTGATCGCACTCTAAGTGATCACTCGCTTAGTTGCTGGCCTCGAGCATACCTAAGCGTTTATGTTCAATCAAGTTATGCGTAGAGAATGCTTTATAAAGTTCCATAAACAGTAGCGGCCCATATGAAAACTCTTTCTTTCTTCTAGTAAACTTACTTAGAATGCTGGGCCTATGAAAGTTAGGCCTCGTACTGTTTGAAGTAATACTTAATAGACAAAGAATTCTGAAACTTTAACAAAGCTACATTTCAAACCAAGAAACATTTTATTTATATATTTATTGTTTCGCTCTACTTTCCAGTATTAGGCTCATGGGTGTGTGTGAGCTTGTGTGTGAGCTTGTGTGTATGTGTGTGTGTGGAGTGTGTGTGTGTGTATTTTCTATGTATGTTTTATACGTGCTGCTCATGTACAACAGGTATGTAGGGCGCGTAAAAAGTTGGTTGAAATAAAAGTACACCAAACGACTTGTTAATGCAGTCCGTCAATGTACTTATATCCCAGTTTAGATTGCATGTAGTCTACCTAGTCGCATATATAAGTAAACAGTCCTTACAGAAGAAAGTTGACTTCTTTACGTTACAATTAATTGCCTCAAGCTAAAGGGTGCGTCCTTCTTGATCGCCCACACCTACCGTCCTACCGAAATCTCTCGAGAATTTGAGCCGGGAAGTATTGCCAAAAATCTCAAGACTTCAATTCAACTTAAAGTGTAAAATTAGCACGTGAAATTCGGTCGGTAGGCTGGCCAACCGACGGTCGTTTACCCTTTCACTGTACTTTCGAGGGCGCATTGAATACAACCCGACAATTAACTTGGACACTCTATCATTATTATATTTCGTATTAATTACAAAATACTTAAACGTTGCATATAAGTGGCCCTGTACACTTAGCCGCGCCTTAGTAAAACGGAAACCAAAATGACCTCAAATATGTCCAACTTGTTAGAATATTGACCAGTGCAACCATGAACCATGCGATATGTACAAAGTTTTGAGTCCAAGGGAGCTACTAATAAATGTTGCTGAAACAAAACAAAACCTGCATAATTATAAGGTGTATTAAAAATGACTCTGGGAGTCAGTTTCACAAAAACTTTTAACTCAGGTAATCGTTTTCTTTTGTTAAGAATAACCTTTTACTCGTCTTAACTTTATGAAAGGTCCCTGCTTTGAACCCCTATTGCTTACGAAAGGGTACAGAACGTAATTAACACTTTAGTGGTTTTACGATGTGTCTTAAAGGCACTGTCAGTCGAAACAAAATCATTAAAAAAATGTCTGCAACAAGTATAGGTATCCTAACATACTCTGCAAGTGATAAGACATAGTATTAAAGGACAATTCGAATATTTCAGTCATTACTGTCCGTATACGGACATCTATTACAACACGTACTTGAGAGTTTCATCTCTTCAGCATGCTGTTTTCTTCCTTTTCTGTCAAATTTTCAGTTGTAAAAAGTAGCTTATAAATGAAAATTCTACCGTCCTATCTTCCACTTTTAAGCTATTCCGACAAATTTCAAATATTTTGCCTCTTTTGGGTAGATCACTGATAGTGTCTACCTTACGACGGATGTTGAAAATTACGACTTAGCTCGGCGTGACGTTAATGTCAGTGAAACGGTCGGACCGCAGTGTAATGGCGATAGCAGTGATAGAGGTAGCCCTAGAACTAGGGCTCGCTTATTCAGGTAAAAGTATCAAATGAACTGCGAAGCTGGTGAAACCTTCTGGTCAGTACTGAGATGGGGTATTCGGGAGGTAGAGCCAGTACTATGGTTGATGATTTTAAGTGAAATATGAAAAAATGACTCTTCTCCTAAACGAAAGATTAAAGAGTTATAAAATTGAGCTTGATAAAATCTCGACTTTTACCTGCACGACAGGGCTAATTAAGATTTTAATTATAGGTAAAATTATAATCGAACAGTACTCTGTATTTGTAATAGTTCAAACACGTTCAGGCAGCATGATACACCTCTATAGTCTCTAAAGGTTTTATCAATTTTGATCTCGTATTTCAGTAATCACTTTCACACGGTTGTTTCAAAAGTACACGGAACTTAAAAAAACACTTCAATCGTCAACATGGTCCAGTGTACAGGTTTATTTCATAAACAGAAATGTAAAATATCAACATTACCTTTATGTCGCCTGACCCATTATCAAAGAATTGACTCAAGTCTGAAACTTCCATCAAGCTCAACAATACTAAACGAATCAAGTTGATCAATGCACTAACAACGTATTGTTTTACACTGGCTACCAATACCGATAGAATTTTTGAAGATTTAGACTTTTAAGTAGTTACTTTATACTTTTTAGTAGTCATTTAAAAGTAACTACTAATGCTGTGTTCGATTTGCCATAATATAGCTACATATGCTGTTCGTAAAGGGATATGGAGAAACGGATGCAACATGTCCAGGGAATTAGCAAAATACATCTATATGGCGGTTCCCATCAACACAGGGCCTACATTCAGGTAAAAGTATCAAATGAACTGCGAAGCTGGTGAAACCTTCTGGTCAGTACTGAGATGAGCTATTCGGGAGGTAGAGCCAGTACTATGGTTGATGATTTTAAGTGAAATATGAAAAAATGACTCTGATTCTTCTCCTAAACGAAAGATTAAAAAGTTATAAAATTGAGCTTGATAAAATCTCGACTTTTACCTGCACGACAGGGCTAATTAAGATTTTAATTATAGGTAAAATTATAATCGAACAGTACTCTGTATTTGTAATAGTTCAAACACGTTCAGGCAGCATGATACACCTCTATAGTCTCTAAGTTTTATGCAATTTGATCTCGGCTTTCAGTAATCATTTCACTCGTTTTGTTTTCAAAGTACAACGGAACTTAAAAAACACTTCAATCGTCAACATGGTCCAGTGTACAGGTTTATTTCAATAAACAGAAATGCCAAATATCAACATGACCTTAGTCGCCTGACCCATATCAAGAATTGACCTCAATGTCTGAACTGCCATCAAGCTCAACAATACTAAACGAATCAAGTTGATCAATGCACTAACAACGTCTGTTTACACGGGCTACCAAGACCGATAGAATTTTGAAGATTTAGACTTTTAAGTAGTTCTTTTATCTTTTTTAAGTAGTCAGTAAAAGTAACGACTAAAGGGGGGGGGGGGGGGGGTAATTTTTTTAAGGGGGGGGGGGGGGGGGTGGGTGCTGTGTTTCGATTTGCCATAATATAGCTACATATGCTGTTCGTAAAGGGATATGGAACGGATGCAAATGTCGGAAATTATCAAATACATCTATATGGCGTGTTTCCCATCAACACAGGGCCTACATTCAGGTAAAAGTATCAAATGAACTGCGAACGGTGAAACCTTCTGTTCATACGGAGATGAGCTATTCGGGAGGTAGAGCCAGTACTATGGTTGATGATTTTAAGTGAAATATGAAAAAATGACTCTGATTCTTCTCCTAAACGAAAGATTAAGAGTTATAAAATTGAGCTTGATAAAATCTCGACTTTTACCTGCTCTCTATCTATCGACCGCAGCCGAGATGCTATTCACCATTAGCGCTAAATGTCCCTGTTTGTCATTAGTTTGGGGATGTCAGATGGTCGTCCTGCGGATGTCTCGAGCATCACATCATTTTTTTAAAGGGCGACGACCCCTGTTTTTGGCATGGTAACTTCCAACTTACGTCTGAGACTACTTTTGTCAATCGCAACATTGACAGTGACCGGCAAATCGTGCACGCGTTGGGCAACAGAAAGAGAAATTAGCAGTGATTATCTCCATATATTCGTGCTTTGGGTCTTGTGCTCCCGCCAGGATATGTTTTGACTCGCTAAGAAGCTTTGGTGTAGTGCCATCCAGTCTATCCTGTAGCTCTCTCTTCATGGTCCAGGTCCAGATCCCATATAACAGAACCCTCTACACCGGCTCTAAAGAATTTCAGCTTGGTTGAATTGGAGCATACCATATTGCCATAAGTGTGTAGTTTATTTGCAGGCATTCCAAGCTATCCTTTGGTAACGAAAAAAAAATACAATTTCCTGCTGTCGCAACCTGGACCCCTAATACTTGAAGTCCTTGACCTCTTTGAGTTGGCTACCATCTGCTGTTGCAGATAGGTTGATGATCGTCTTCCTCATTGCCACCATATTCATCTTCTGGCATTTAGATGTAGGCCGCTTTGTCTGCAGCATTCTCAATTGATGTTAGTAGATCTTGTGCCCCACATATCAGATCATGTTAGAGCTAATCATCGCGTAGTCAAGGTCTGTGAATTCTGACCCATGTGACGTCTTGAACGCTTGGGTCTGATGGTGAGTCCCTTGTAGTTCATGTTGTCAAGACTCTGTCTGAGGGTCTGTAATCACCACGACTACAAAGAGATAGGAGCAAGAGTATCTCCTTGGAGGATTCCATTGTTGTTTAGGACCTCCTTTGGGCCATCCATGGTCCGCACCAAGCTATATTTGTTATCATACATGATGGCAATTGCTTTGTCAGTCTCATCTGGGACACCGTGTTGGCGAGAATATCAGTCATTCATAACCTTCCCTGTTACACTGTCAAAGCCTTGGAAAATCTACGAACCCAATTGAAGCTTTTTTCTCTTGTAAATTCTCAACCCTTCTATAATCCTTCTGAGGTCAAGTATCTGAGGTAGTGTTTGATCGCCTTTGCGAAACCGTTTCTGGTTCCGTCTGGAATGGGATCTATGTGGTAGTGCTCTGTTGAGCAGCAGATTGTAGATCTTAGAGGCCAGTGGTGACGCGCTGTGATAATTTCCTCTGTAGTTTTGGGGGTGTGTTGGAGGTCGCATTTCTTTGTAGAGGATGTGAATGATGTGAAAAGTCGCAGCTGGTTTGTTTCCCATGTAGGTGTGTGCGTTACAAATTCTAACAGTTTGCGTCATGGAAATGTGGCTTCTTCCATACTACTGCAGGAATGTTGTCGGGACCAGGTGTCTTGGGTTTTTCAGTTTTTCTGCGGCAGATCTGCACGCGTCCTCCATAGTGAAGTCCATTCCTGGATGGGAAGGGTGTCTGCTATCGTGTGATTGAAGAAAGTTCATCAAGGTTAGTGTTTATTCTGACTGCTTGCCAAGTCGAGAAATAAAGTGCTGAAACGATGTGTCGAGGCGCTTTTCAGTTGTTTCACCTTGATTCTTATAGGTGGGTAGCCCTCTTATCGTCGCTCCCTCAAGGCGCGTCGCCAGGCGCGCACATGCTTGTTTTCAAGATGTAGGGCGTCAGTGCTTGCATCCTTGGACTAACATGGGCGTCCTCAAGCAACCACATGTACGCTTCATCAAGTGCAGCCTTAGCAGCATCAGGTTCGCTTGTAGCTTCTGGTGGATTTAGTACGGTGCTTTTTGACTGCAGACTTCAGTTTTTCTCTGCTTTGCTGACTTTGTCATTTGAGGCAAAGGCATTAGTCGTCTTCTTTCTTCTAGGTAGCATCTCCAATGCCCATTTCTTGTGTTGGCTGAATGAGGACTTAGATACTGCGTGTAGTTCTGTCTCAAGCTCATCAAACAAAGTGATTGAACCTGTTATGTACCGCTACAGTATACTGGTCTCACAAAGCTTTGGTAATACCCCACTACCTTTCTCCAGTCTATTGTTTTCATGGGATCTCTGGGAGGTGTTTACTCTCGATAACTTTATTTGGCTCTGCAAGATACAATTTCTGTGATCAGACTATACAGCTTCAAAAAGTGTTGTAGGCTCTTGTGAGTTCTTAATGCTGTTTATCCACTTCTTTTTGGCCAGAATATATTCCCATTGGACAAGTTCTCCATTTTGGGCGTCGGTGTGTCCCCCACAGTCTAACCTGAATGGGTTTTGGAATTTTGGTATTAGTGGCAACAAGGTTAAATTGGTTCCATGAATTCCTCTATGTACCTTCCAGTGTTCTATCATGTACATGTCCAGTTCTGGTTAGACTCCGTTGTTTGCCAGTGACACAGCACTACAGGGCTAAGTTAATATTTTAATGTATAGGTAAAATTATAATCGAAACAGTCACGTCTGTATTTGTAATAGTCAAAACGTTCAGGCAGCATGATACACCTCTATAGTCTCTTCTAAAGGTTTTATCAATTTGGATCTCGTATTTCGTAAGCACTTTCCACGTTTGTTTCAAAATTAACCTGACCTGTAAAAAACCCTTTCAATCGTCAACATGGTCCAGTGTACGGTTTTATTTTCATAACAGAGAGAAATGTAAATATCAACATGACCTTTATGTCGCCTGACCCATTATCAAAGAAATTGACCTCAAGTCTGACAACTTTCCTCAAGCCACAATCTAAACGAATCAATTTGATCATGCACTAACAACGCCTTATTGTTTTCCACTGGCCTTTCCAATAACCATAGAAATTTTTGACGTTTTAGAACTTTTAAAGTAGTGACTTTATACTTGTTAGTAGGCATTTAAAAGAACGACTAAGCTGGGTCGATTGCCATAAGAAGCTTACATACTGCTGTTCTAAAGGGATAGGGAGAAACGCTGCAACATTTCCAGGGATTAGAAAATATCTAATATGCCGGTTCCCATCACACGGGCCTACAATTCAGTTAAAAGTAATCAAATGAACTGCGAATCTGGTGAAACCTTCTGGTCATAACTGAGATGAGCTATTCGGGAGGTAGGCCAGTACTATGGTTGATGATGTAAAGTTAATATGAAAAAGGACTCTGATTCTTCTCCTAAACAAGATAAAAAGTTTATAACAGATTGAGCTTGATAAAATCTCGACTTTTACCTGCACGACATGGGCTAATTAGAGTTTTTACTTATAGGTAAAATTATAATCGAACAGTAACTCTTATTTGTAATAGTTTCAAACACGTTCGGCAGCATGAGACCATCTATAGTCCTAAAGGGGTTTTTATCATTTTTTTGAATCTCGTATTTCAGTAATCACTTTCACACGGTTGTTTCAAAAGTACCCGGAACTTTAACAAAAACCTACTTCATGAACATTGTCCCATTGTACAGGTTTTCATAACAGAAATGTAAAATATCAACATTACCATTTATGTCGCCCTGAACCCTTATCAAAGATGAACTCAAGTCTGAACGTCCATCACGCCTCAACAATACTAAACGAATCAAGTTGATCAATGCACTAACAACGTATTGTTTTACACTGGCTACCAATACCGTTGTATTTTTCAAATGTAATTCTCTCACAATGAGCCTGAGATAATGATGACAAAGAGAAGATATCAGCAGCTTCCCACAATGCATTGCTTCCAATGGAGGTTTTTGTACAAGTAGTACTGATGTGAATCGTTAGAGATGAAACATGGCTAAATTAACAGTACTGACCACAAGCTTGCATTTTAAGAATGTTTCAGTAACGATTCACATGACTACCTGCACAAAAATCTCCATTCACAGATGTTTGAAAGTCTCATGTATTATGATAAAACAAGAATAAAACAAAAACTATCAACGGCGACACACTTTTGACAACGTATTTTGAGTATGTATGCTACTAACTACATCCTGTGTAAATTTGATGAAATTTCATTGCGGTCAAATATGATTTTTCATAAAAATCTAGATTTACACGTCTTTCTATGGGAAATAGGCATATAGAGGGCGCTATAACATACAAATTATGACCTTTGTAGGCCTATATGGCAAGATTCCCGCAATGGATTTTTCTGATTTTTGCGGAGGTCATAGCTCTTGCATGTCCTACTTATATCAGTTGTCAAAATTGTGTCGCCATTGCTTAACATTGCTCTAAAAATAAAAGAGACCATTTGCATGGGTCAAACAGCTGTGCATTGGAAGCGGAAAGCAATCTTGTGGGAAGCTACTGAAATACTCCTATGATGACATATCATAAGACGATTGGTCATATTTATTGTCAATAAAAATCTGACGATAAAAAGTGATTAAAGGTACTATATCAGTGACCGTGTGAAAGCGTAGGAGTAGCTAAAACGCGAAGGATACGTATGGAGAATAAGGTATTTTTTCCAAATGAAAATACGCTCAAAAAAGAAGAAAAAGTAGTGCTAAAATAGGTATCGCCATTCAAGTTACGTGTTGCAATAGCTGCCTGTGTGTCTCTTGTACAGACCGTACGTTGGGCAAAAGTCTCCAATATTGATTAAAATGTTCATTTTTCCCTTACTTGGCAGCCCAGTCTTATCACTTACATGATATGTTTTCTGATTTAGCAAATTGATAGTGCCTTAAAGTTGAATCACCTATGGATCGGCAATAACAAATATTTGACGACGAGTAATAAGTGCAAGTTCCATAATGGTTGTGTAAATAAAGACTGAAATTTCCCCCAAACTCTGACATTGATGCTATTTTTGTGGGGGTGCTTTAACGCCTAAGGAGATACATTTTAAAAGCATATGCCAGTCATAATGAATAATACTAAGGGGGGGGGGTTATGAGGAGGTGGCAAAGCAAAAATATAACTTTCACATATCGTAGTGTGAGTGGGTTGTAAGTTCAATAGCTGACATTTGTCAAAAATTCCCATCAAAATACTATTATGCCAAGTCTTTGGTCAGTGGCTCTTCAAATGGTTCTGCATGCGACCATTCCAAGAGAGCTACAGACTCAAGAAAAATTGAGTTATCCTAATACATGGCAAGACACAGATGTATGATATGGCAGCCATTGCACGTACGACCATCTTGCACTCACGAAGATATTATGTGGGGTGTCACATTAAATGGAACTGAATGCTCAATCTCGTGTAAAAATGTTGATATCACTCAAGAAAACTTAAAGTAGCATGGTATTAGAATACATTCCATATGAGGCAGGACTGCCATATATCGTGTGATATCGCACCCTAAAAAAATAAATAGGTGCACGTCAGCGACTTTTTAAAACAATGAATATTTAATAAGAGTGAATTTGGATATATCTGGTAGAGACGATTATGTAACATAAATTATTCAGCTAGAATATGGAATGTCTTTCGCTAGAAATTGATGAAAAGTTCGCAAATAATCAATAAAAATTACATAATCTTGTTACATGGAGGTTATTTCTGTGGGACTTATTACCATTTGAACAGTTTTCTATATTTTGTAGACCTTCCGCGTCTTTCTCATCTTCTTGTCAGTTGGTAACAATGCCACCACAGGCGAACGGTTTTTCTATCCCGTCTATCCCTATAATTCTAGTATATAATAGGATGGACATAAGTACAATTGTAGTATACATAGGATGGACAAAAGTATAATTGTAGTATACATAGGATGGACATAAGTATAATTGTAGTATACATAGGATGGACATAAGTATAATTGTAGTATACATAGGATGGACATAAGTATAATTGTAGTATACATAGGATGGACATAAGTATAATTCTAATATACATAGAATGGACAGAAGTATAATTCTAGCATACATAGGATGGACATAAGTATAATTCTAATATATACAAGGATGGACATAAGTATTATTCTAGTATACATACACATAGGATGGACATTGCAAAATCGGTCATTTGACTTCACTGTTGGATTCAGAGTGGTTCAGTTAAGACAATGAAAGACATTGGACTAACAACATTCTGTAGGCATGTATGCAAGCTTTTTGTTTTGTTCTATTATATATATACTTATGAGGATATCCAGAGAAAAGTTCAAGCCTTTGAATCAATTGGTTTAGTTGAAAGAAAACCTGTAGGTTTTGCCACTTGAGTACAATGATTTCAAATGTTTTGTATTTCGAGTAAATAAACCACGGAATTAAAATAACTTGGTTCTTCTATACCGGACTCTTTCCATGATTTCAGGAAAGCCCAAGCATGGTCTGCATGTGACAATCATGAGAGGATCTGGAAGTCCGAACTGGATTAGAATTACCAAACTTAAGTTCTTCAGGGCACACTGTTAAAAAATTTCCGTAAATTAAGAAAACAGATTTCCGTAAAATTTTAAGGAAAATATGTTGAGAAAACAATAACAATAAAAAACAAAAAACTAAAAAAATGTTAATTTACGGAAATATTTCAAAAATTTCTGCAGCAATATTTCCGGATTTTTTTTTTTTGGTTCCGTCATGTCTTAAATTACGGAAAATTCTGTTAAAATACACTTTTTTTCCGTAATAGAACCAATATTCTGTAAAATTTACTGTCAAAGTGCCGTCATTGACAGAAATTTCTGTTAAATTTACCCTAAAAAATGTCTGGAAATTTACTGCTGCCAGAAAATTCCGTAAATTTACGGAAAATTTTTTAAAAGTGCGATGGTTAGAGAGTATACTCAATTTATGGAGCTGGTCCATTACCCAAAAGCTTGAGGACAGGATCAAAGGCTGTTATACGCAACTTCTTAGAAGAGAACTTAACATCAGCTGGAGAGATCATATTTTAACAATGAGGTATATGGAGATATACCACTCCTATCAGAAACCTACAGTTTGCAGGTCACTGCATGTGGACAACTGACCAACCTATCTCTCACCTGATTTTCTGGACACCACCTGGAGGAAAACCTAGCCGTGGCAGGAGGAAACTTAGTTATCCTGATGTTATCTTTAGTTATCCGTCTACGGACGACAGATGATGATGATGATGATGATGATAATGATGGATGATGATGATGATGATGATGTGATGATGATGATGATGATGATGGATGTGTGATGATGATGATGATTGATGATGATGATGAAACAACGGTAGCGTTCGATATTTTCGCGGCTTCTCTGATGTTAATTTATTTTTCAAGCTTTGCGCGAAACAATAATGTGTTTCAATTATAGTGTAAATTTTCTTAATTATAGTGTAAATTTCCGAGTAATATGCTGATACAAGTTCAGTTATCTCAAAGGAAGAGCATTCTAGGCAGGAGTACCTATCTATGTGATGATGTGATAATTTACAAAAGATTTGTTGAGGATATTAATTGTTTTCTTCTAAATTTGCACTTGATTCGTTGTAGAACACCTATCGAGAACGTTTGGAAGGTTTATTGGACAAACAAACAGAAAAGAAATACACAAACATAGTTATGAACGTTGTTTGATGCCCCCAGCAGCTCCATAGAAAAGCATGCTTGAATTATCTGCCGTGCACGACAGAAAATTCCAAATCGCCTTTTTATTACATATTATGCTTATTCACTTCAGGTGTGATTTAATATATACATTGGTAAGCATTCTTAAGGGGAGGCAGTGAAGGTGAATTTGAAAATTGGGTGTTTTTTTACCACTTTAGGATTGTTGCAATTTCAAATTCTATACAACTCCAGTTTTCATTTGCTTTTTATTTGACTTCAATAGGAAATTCCCTTCAAAAGTTACATCCCGTTTCACTGAAATGGATTTTCGAGAAATTCAACCAAATATAATTTCTCCTATTGAAATGTGTGTGTTAAATTTCTTATGTATTTTATTGTTTTTGAGGAGCGATAATTAAGAAATTAGTTGAAAATGCCATCAAATTGGTATTTTACAGGGGTTTGTTGCAATGTATGTTATTTTCAACAGGTAAAACTTATTCTGGGCAAAGAAAAGCAGGTTTGGTCATCTCATTTGCATGTTTTTGCTTAACATTTGCATAATTAGTGTTTTTATACATTAAAATGCATTTTTCTCAAAATGGCGTTTTGCACTATGTGCAAATTACGTGCGGAAATTTCTCAGCAATGGTGCATGCTATCAACTAGCAAATTGGCACAGTGACTGATGAAGACCTTATATTATAACCTTACAGAAGGAAAATCCATATGTTGATACTTTTAACGATCCAATGAGCAATTGCGTTTGAAAACACATATTTTCGGCCAAAATTGGTAACCTTTGACCTCATTTGACTCACTTTCCAAAGGAAATTGAGAAAAAGCCTCTGCAGGGTTGTAATTGGGGCCATCTTTTATCTATTAGAGTTGGTTTGGTAAAATAGCTTTTAAGGTGGCCGAGAAATATCTGCACGAGTTTTGTCATCATCAAATCCAAGATGGCCACCGTTGCCATAGCAACGGACATGTTAAAATGCAATTTAATGTATTATTTTGTAAATTCCCATCCTAAAGTAGCTTCAAGTCAAACAAAAGTTAATATAAGTGTTACAATTAAAAAAAATGGGTTTCACCTTCACTGCCTCCCCTTAATATGCAAAAAGATCAGTTTTGAAAAACAAATGGGGGTGCACTTTCCTGGAAATGTCCTCGTGTCTTTTTAAGGTAGGATCATCGGATAAAATGGTCTTACAGAAAATTATCATAAAATCAAAACCCCTGAAGTCACAGTGCCCCCTGCTTGAACATAATATCATGCATATACACTTCCATGTTTTTAAATTTTAAATCTAACTGAGGTCGAAATTTGATAATTCAGACATGAAAATCGGCCAAAACTTTCGTGGTTTTGACGAATACTCACACAAGTCCTAGCTTCAATAAAGGTTGATATGTTGTTTTAAATCCACGTATGTGACACGAGCTGCTATATACAAAGTTACCTTAAACCATCAGTCGGTGCACGGTGGTATCATTGGGTTCTAAGCAACGTGTAGTCAACAATCTTAGGTTTTGCGTCAGATCTTCACCACATTGATTGCAAAGTTATGCTTTTTTCTACTGTATTCTTTTTGTGTATGTATATGTAAGTAAGTTCCTGGCCTTTACGTTAAATGGAGATCAGTGGCATTAACAAAATCAATCAGTTTGCGTTAAAATCTCAAACGATATAATCAAATGTACATTTTGTGTACATTTGATGTTTCTCATTCTAAAAAGTTAGAAGGGCAGCCTAGCCATGCTAGTAGTGCAAACGAAATGCAATCATGTTCTTGTTGTCATATCATGCATATTGTAATCACGTTTGATAGTGCACCTCGGTGATAGGTGTCAAAAACATCGAAATTGCAGAATTACATTTACAGGAAGTTGTACAGCGTACAACAGTCTTTGTGTAACTATCTCTATAGAGATTATACACTCTATGGTCACAAATAGAGTTACAGATTTAAATAATTTCGTTTAAAAAGTCCAATTACAAGCTCTCATTCATACTTTGCGGAAATGGTATTTCTATGCATTGTTTAACGTATCTGATCCATTGAAAAACTATTTTACTTTGAAATCGGTGTCTTTGCTTCGGTGACTGAAAATTATACAGTGGCAAAGTATGAATACTAAATCGATTTTTAAAGTCATTCGTTAATGAAAAAACTTTTGAATCATCATGTCCGTTTTGCCCACATTGCTGCCTTTTGTTGTCATAATTTAATAGCGTGTGCGAAAATATTATCTGTCTATCATTTGGACGGCCGGGGTGAAGAGTTCATCTGGCAAGATAGAATATACATCCAATTCTTTGCAGGTAATGAATCGTAACTCCTACATTGAATTGAGTGGTTTACGCCGGCCACGCCACATTTGATACACCTTGCTAGGTCTCTTTTGTTTCATATGCATCACTATGGCAGTTTGTTCCCATGCCTTGAACCGGTTACTGGCGGCCAACCGTAAAGTAGGTAAAACTCAAGTATTCCACCGCTGATGTAACCACAGATTTTAAATTAAGCCTCACAATTTCCTAATGATCTTAACGATAAAATAATATTACAAGTCCAATGGGCTAACTTTGATCACTATCTATTGTTAGACACCGCACATCAAGTGTACGATTTCTGTCGAAATACAGGATATCTTCATCTATAATAGGCAACAGACTGTACACTAAATTTCTCAAACCAATGTTACATTTCATCCATTTATATTACCACTTCACCCATTAGTAGTATTTTTTTACGAAATAGTTCTAGATAAAATCATTCTTAGTGTGAAATAGGCAACCACGCCAATATCTATTTTCAAACATGTCAAACACAACAGTCTATATTTCAAATAGATTTCAACAGGTAGTTTTTTCGTTCATTCGTCTGTTCGTAAAGCCGATTGACTAAAATGCAAACATTTATAATACCCAACACGAACGCTTCAAATACAAGTACAACTTGTTCTAAATGACGATTGTTACCATTGGGGATGAAATGTACAAATGAAACATCTGTTCAATCAGAACTAAACTCGCTCAAAGTGGCGTGAGAATAAAATCATTACATGTAAAGAATCCTACCAGAAAACCCGCTAGTAACATTGTAACACTCTGCTTAGATCTTCGGATGTTCATAATATTAAAAAGTGGTGTTTTAAACTAAAAACGAAATACGTAAAATTTGAATATAGTTTATTATTACACGTTACAATAATGTGCAATATCACAGTGTATTGAAATGTGTCTTCTCATAACATGATCGATTTTGGTCTTAGACATACACATATTAAGAAATGAAATAATGCAAGGAATTATACAAAATGGCATCCATTTCATAATACTCATAGGTTTTAAGAAAATTAGCCAAACCATAACATTCCATCATATTTGGTATTCCCGCTAACATTGTGTGCTTAACACAGGCGATTTGGTTTGCTGAATTTAATCAGCATGCGACAAAGTATCTAGAGAGGATTTCCTGTTTTTAATATTTTTTATCTGAATCTGGATTTCCGCCAAGAATCTAGAAAGTATCTATGGCTCAAAATATTTACAAATTCTTGCACTAATTATAGACGGAGATTAAAAAATAAGAAAACCGTTTCTAGAATAGATATTTGGCTCAGTGTGTAACAAATAAACATTTTCTGTGTTTAGCATATACTGTTATGAGTGATACCAACAATGGTGAAATGTCGTGTTTTTACTGATTTTTTTTTAAACTGCAAATTTATCAAAATCTTCCTCATTGTTTTTCCTTCCGTCATTTCATTTCTATAAACCGCATTTATACTGGTAGTATTGATCAAATTATGAAAGAACCATATCAACATACCCACTAAATTGGTGTGTGCTCAAAGAAAGTGTTATTTTTCAGGCAAATTTGTTTGTTATCTTAAGTGTGATCCGAAAAAGAATCAAATGGGTTTTAAAATCTATACTAACGTGATATTTGACACCAAAGTGATGTTAAAGGTGGTGACCCGATTGACAACCTCGTCCCACACATGACTCCATCAAAACTGTTTTTTTTTTTTTTTTTTTTGTTTTAAGAAAATTAGCCAAACCATAACATTCCATCATATTTGGTATTCCCGCTAACATTGTGTGCTTAACACAGGCGATTTGGTTTGCTGAATTTAATCAGCATGCGACAAAGTATCTAGAGAGGATTTCCTGTTTTTAATATTTTTTATCTGAATCTGGATTTCCGCCAAGAATCTAGAAAGTATCTATGGCTCAAAATATTTACAAATTTCTTGCACTAATTATAGACGGAGATTAAAAAATAAGAAAACCGTTTCTAGAATAGATATTTGGCTCAGTGTGTAACAAATAAACATTTTCTGTGTTTAGCATATACTGTTATGAGTGATACCAACAATGGTGAAATGTCGTGTTTTTACTGATTTTTTTTTTTTTTTTTTAAACTGCAAATTTATCAAAATCTCCTCATTGTTTTTCCTTCCGTCATTTCCTTTCTATAAACCGCATTGTATACTGTAGTCTAGTTATTGATAAAATTATGAAAGAACATATCAACATACCATACATTGGGTGTGCTCAAGAAAAGAAAGTGTTATTTTCAGCAAATTTGTTGTTATCTTAAGTGTGATCCGAAAAAGAATCCAAATGGGTTTTAAAATCTATACTTACTGCACGTGATATTTGAACCAAAGTGATGTTTGTTAACAGGTGGTGCACGGATTGACAACCTCGTCCCACACATGGACTCCCTCAAAAATGAGATTTGGCTATCAGAAGATATATATTGTTCTCATTACTCATTACCCAGTGAAATTTTAGACACAGGATATGTTTCCATTTGATGTTATGAACAAAACGTCTCTAAATGTGGTATACCACATTATTAATACACACTGTCCAATGGATCAATTTAGTACACATTTCTGCGTATACTATCCAAACGGCTAAACCGATTGAACTAATAATTCGGAACCAGACGTTTTTGGTGACTTGCTTCCATGTGAGGGAGAAAACATATGAACAAAATCGGACCATGATCAGGTCACATACCTTTAGATAAACATCAACTGCTTTTAATCCCAATCTTTTGCTCTTTCTAGTCACTTGTGTTAATGGCATCACTTTAAATTAAAACACCAATTGCCTTTTGAGTCCAACTGCTCAGCATACATCGATGGCTCGTGAGATGGTTTCTTACAGGCGGTGGCGCGCGCCGCGCCCAAGAAACCCCAAATTGTTTGTCACCATTATGCATTGGTTTAACACGTAAAAGCGAAATCTTGAAGAAAAAATCAGAATTTAAGACTAGCTACATTAAATTTAGCTTAACCCACTGTAAGGGTTATTTTTAAATATGAATAACGGATGAGGACAAAGTCGTACATGATCCACTGAAGGGAACACCCGTGATCGACCCACATCAAAGCACCCAAATCGGTTTGTAATTGGAAGTCTGTATTGTTGCAATCTAATTTGATACTTTTGGGTGAGTTGCTATATTGCATGAGGCTTGGTCACCATCGTCTGGTTTCTTGAGTGACATCCTTATGCGCACTACTTAGTATAGGTACATCCTTTTGTACATCACTCGGTATGATGTAGACCCATCTGAACACCACTCAGTATTGGGTACACGCTTCTGTAAACCACTCAATATGAGCTGCACACCACTCAGGATGCGGTAAACCGGCCTTCTGCACACCACTAAATAAGGTGCACATTTTTGTACACTACTTAATATGAGTTTCACCCTTTGGTTCATTCAGTCATTATGACTGGCACAGACTTTTGCAAATCACTCAGTATGAGCACAACTCCATGGTATGTGGCACACACTTCTGTAGACTACTGAATATAAGCTGCACTTCTGTACACCATTCAGTATGAGGTATACACCATTATGCACTCTACTCAATATGCGTTGTACTCCTATGCGAACCACTCGCAATAAGGTACACAGTTCTGCCAAAAACTCAATATGCGCTACACCCTTCTGTGCATCACCCAATATGAGGTACTCTACTCTGCATCCCACTTAGTGGAGGGTCAGTTTCCGATACTGTTCAGATGTTCAAATATTCTGACGACCATTGGGAGTTTTTCAATGATTTTAATAATATCCGATTTCTGAGCAAGATTGCTTACAGTTTATTATCTTATCTGTGTTTTAACAAACTAAAATTACAATTGAAATTTAACTACATAGTACTCCAGGTAGACAAGGATGAATATATTTTCATTTTTCACTGGGGCTGGCCGGCGCACATAAATGTTGAAAAAAAAACCGTGTGCGGTTGGCCGGACTAGAACCGGCAGCCTCCGTATTAATTACTGCGCCCGTACTATTTAAGCTAACAAGCTAGGTTTGTAGAGGAGCGATAGATCAACACTATAGGGCTAGCCAAATGACGTTGTGACAACGTTAAAAACGTTTTAAAATTGACGTCATTTTAACACGTTAAAAACACGTGAATGTGTAGACACTTTTTCTCACGTTTTCAAAACGGTTTTATAAACGTTATTAAACGATTCTTAGAACTTTATCAAACACGTAGCTTAAATTACACGGTAAAACGTTTTAAAACGTTTAAAAAACGTATGAGAACCGGCAAACCATTATGGATTAAATTGCTAATACTACAACGCTAATAATTAGAGAAAAAAAGGTAATCGATACTATATCTGATCTGTATATTGCAAGGAATCTACATCAAGCACATTACACAAGTTGGTTTGAGAGACAAAACAACACAACAAATTACTCACTTACTGTAACTGGGACAATTTGACCAGGGACCCCCTCTCGCGGGAAGACAAATACGACTAACCCCTACAACCAGCCTAAACGACTCACAAACTATTTAAAGGGTATTATATTTATTGCTCGAAGTTGTTATCAGAAAGTTGTATCTTTTACTTCAAACAGTACGTTACCTATATCAGTGACCCTTTTCATTACCACTGAAATTTTATAGACACCATCTGTGCTGACAGAATTTAAACGCAACTTGGTAAGATAATAGCCGCCAAAATAAAGGCAAAATTTAATAATAACAAAATCATACTACAATAAAAATAAAAATAACAAAATCACAACCCACCACCCCTCCGCGCCCGCTACACACCAGTCTTAATGCGCGGATGCTTCACCACATGACAACAAACGCACCATGTGAACACGCCGAGTGCGTTGGCAATGCGTATACAGCCGGAGGACTCGACGCACATGAGGAAAAAACAGCCCGCGAAACAGAGAATAAGGGCAGCGGAAGAATAAGCCACTGGCGCCTGCGCCCGGTCTAGCTTAGAATATGATTTATTCCGTTACTAAGAATAAATGCGGGGTAAGTCTTCCGCTGCCTTTAGCAGATTCAAAATAAATAAACTCTGGGAAATACTATAATACATCTAGACATGGCCAATAACTTAACTTCTACAACACACCAGCTGCCCCCCCACCCATTTTCTAACATGACACCATGTTTTAATCACAGAACGTTTCATCTAGACACGTTTGTGCGACACGTGTCCTATTACCCGTCCGTAAAACGTCTACAAAAAAACGTTTCCAAAGAAACACCCCAAACACCCGAGCCCCCCCACACCCCCCTCACCTCCAGGTAACACTCACGTTTTCAAAACGTTTTATAAGACGTTATTAAAACGATTTGAGAACGTTATCAAACCGTGCTTAATACGTAAGGAACGATTTTTTTAAAAACGTTTCTCAAACGGTATGAGAACGTGCAAACACTTGATTTAAATGCCTAATTAAACGCTAATAATTAGAGAAAAACAGGTATCGGCTACTATACCTGATCTGTATATGGCAAGGAATCTACACAAGCCATATTACACAGTTGTTTGAGGAGACACAAATTACTCATTACACCTGTACTGGGAATTGAATCTGGGACCCTTCGCGTGGATGACCAATCGTAACAATACACCAGATCTAAACGACCTCACAATTAAGGGTAATTTTATATTATATAGCTCGGAAGAGTGTATCGACGAGTTGGAGCTTTTTTCCAAAGTGAGGGAGTAACCTATTAAGTGACCCTTTTCATTACCACTGAAATTTAGACACCATCTGTGCTGACAGAATTAAACGCACGTTGGTAAATAATGCCAAAATAAAGGCAAAATAATAATAACAAAAATAATAATACTAATAAAAATAACAATAATAAATACTCTCCTCCGCGCCCGTTACACACGCAAGTCTTAATGCGCGATCTTCACCAACATGACCAAAAAGCACCTGTGATGGGCGGAGTGCGTTGGCCAATGCGTATACGCGGAGGACTCGACGCAAATGAGGAAAAAGCCCGCGAAACAGAAAATAAGGGCAGCGGAAGAATAAGCCAGTGCGCATGCTCCCGTTAATTTAGAATATGATTTATTCCGTTACATAGAATAAATCGGGGTAATTCTTCCGCTGCCTTTAGACAGATTCAAAATAAATAAACTCTGGGAAATACTATACATCTAGAATGTCATAACTTAACTTCTACCGCTGCCAAACCCATTTCTTATTGGCATGTTTTTAATATAAGAACGTTATGGACACGTTGTGCGAACGTGTCTGCATATTACGTCGTCAGAACGTCTACAAAACGTTTCCAAAGACCACATCATCCAGGTTACATATCACAAAACGTTTAAAAAGACGTTTTTAGCACGTAATTATTACGTGGGACGGTTGGTTGAACTTCAAAACGTTGTCAAAACGTGTTCTCAACGTTTTTGACTGGTTTGACCAATTTGTAACGTTTGCAAACGTCGAGAAAACGTTATGTGTTACCTGTCCGAAGGTGTCCATCGCTTTCCTAGCGGAAGGCATCAGAGGTAGATTTTACAAGCTTTTACATAATACGAAGCTTATAAGAAGAACTTCTATGCGCTGGCCAGCTCTAGGGAAAGGCTTATATTGATAAAATTAACATTACCAGTGTTTCACCTAAAACACTGGTGGATTTCAAACAGAATCCTTTAATTTTAGTATCAATATTTAAGACCTAGAGATGGTGGCATGCAGGCATCGTTTAAAAGTTGCTGTGATTTTCATTAATTGTCAAAAGAACATTGTTGTATTTTGATAGTGATTCGTGCCAAAAACTCAATATGCGCTACACCCTTCTGTGCAGCACACCGCCAATATGAGTACTCTACTCTGCATCCCACTTAGTGGAGGGTCAGTTTCCGATACTGTTCAGTGTTCAATAATTCTGACGACCATTGGGATTTTTCAATGATTTAATAATATCCGATTTCTGAGCAAGATTGCTTACAGTTTATTCTCTTATCTTGTTTTAAAAACTAAAATTACAATTGAAATTTAACTACATAGTACCCAGGTAGACAAGGATGAAATATTTCATTTTCACCTGGGGCTGGGCGGCGCACTAAATGTTTGAAAAAAAACCGTGTGCGGTTGGCCGGACCTAGAACCCCGGCAGCCTCCGTATTAATTACTGCCCCGTAACTATTTAAGCTAAACAAGCAAGGTTTGTAGGAGGGGGGAAAAAAGTTCGATAGATCAACTCTATATGGCTATAGCCAAATGACGTTGTGACAACGTTTAAAACTTTTAAAATTGTCACTTGAACGTCCTTTTAACACGTTGAAAAACCGTGAAGGTGTAGACACTTTTTCACGGTTTCAAAACGTTTTATAAGACGGTTTTATTAAAACGTTTTGAGAACGTTATCAAAACGTGCTTAATAACTATAATAATACGTAAGAACGATTTAAAAAAACGTTTCTAAAACGTTAATTAAGACCTCAAAGATTTGATTAATTGCCTAATTAAACGCTATAATTAGGAGAAAAAAAAGGTAACCGGTACTATACATGATCTGTATATTGCAAGGAATCTACATCAAGCATATAACACAAGTTGGTTTGAGAGACACAAATATCACTTGCCTGTATGGAATTGAACTGGGACCCTTGCGTGGAAGACCAAATAAGGAACCACTACACAAGCTAGACGACTCACACAATTAGGGTAATTTATATTTATATAGGCTCGCGAAGTGTATCGAAGAGTTGGATCTTTTTTTCAAAAGGGAGTGGACCTATTAAGTTACCCTTTTCATTACCACTGAAATTTAGGACACCATTTGTGCTGACAGAATTAAACGCACGTTGGTAAATAATTGCCAAAAATAAAGGCAAAATTAATAATAACAAAAATAATAATCAGACGAAATTGGCTAATGTTGTATGTATGTAGTATGTGTGTAGTTCGTATAATGCTCCGGCAGTTGCGATCCATGTTGCGCATCACGTGAAAGGTGCGTGAGGATACCGACCGGGTAAAAACCCCTATATTTGGACCAAAAATCGTTCCAGAACATGGCTGAAAAATAACCCGAACAAGTGCTCGGGTGATATGATTAAAGTACATTGGTTTGGAAGAGTTACTAGCGGCGCGTATCGTGGGCGTTTGCGACGGGTGGTTACGGCGTGGCAACGGACGATTACGCGTAAGACGCTACACTGCGGGACGCAAATAACAGACTCCTTATAATAATAGTGCAAACTGGGTGGGGAAAGAAAGCGAAAGCGAAAGGGGGAACGCAAAATGGTCAAGAAAAACGTCATGTTGTTCCGCTTTGATTGTCGTATGTATGGATACTACGGGTTACGCCAAAGAGTTTTGATAAGAAAAAAAAAAAAAATAAAATTTACGGACTGATAATTTCAGATATGAAATATTGACGTTTTAGTTTTAGAAAATAGGATAAAACAAAACTATATAGGCCTAAGGATACAGGTAGAGGGATATGATACAAATACGAGGAATAGAAAATCGATTACGGGTTGTTGTGACGTTGTTGGGGTCATTACGGGATGGATATATAGGAGTTTGAGGAGTATGAGAAAAATATGTGGGAAATACGGGAAACTACGGCCGTACCCACGGGGAGTAGTTAGTTAATTTTGAAAAAAACAAAAAGGGACGACGGAAAATTAGGGATTAAATATTGAAGTTTATTAGTTAAAAAAAAATACGAAAAAAATTTAAATATAGCCTAGGAAAGTCTATACGGGATTTAAATATTCAGTTGACGTTTCCTTAGAAATCGGTAACTACTTGAGCTATAGGATATGGTAGGTACGGAAGTTGAGGTTACTAAAAGTGTTAAAAAAACTACAAAACACTCAAAAATTTTAAAGTCCAAGGGTTACGGCGGGTTTGTTTGCGGTGGTCTCGCCATTAGTGTGTGTCACTTCTTTCAGTGATCGTTTCACATCATCAGTGTTCAGTTATCGTTCCCCGTTCACACTCAATAGCGGGAGCACGCGCGAAGCTCGGCCTCCCGCTATTACTAATAAAAATAACAAAATTAAATACTCTCCCTTCCCTCCGTACCCTCCCCCGTCCGCGGCCCGCTACCACCACAAAACGCAAGTCTATAAATGCGCGATCTTCACCAACATGACCAAAAGCACCAACCTGTGATGGGCGGAGTGCGTTGGCCAATGTGTATACGCGGAGGACCTCGACGCAAATGAGGAAAAAGCCCGCGAAACAGAAATAAGGGCATCGGAAGAATAAGCCAGTGCGCATGCTCCGTTATTTAGAATAGGATTTACTTATATTCCGTTACATAAATAAATCGGGGGAATCTTCCGCTGCCTTTAGATCAGATTCAAATAAATAAACTCTGGGAAATACTCTATACATCAGAATTCATAACTTAAAACTTCTATGTCTCTACTACCTGGGGGGCTGGCCAAAAAAACCCCATTTCTGTATTGGGCAGTTTTTAATATAAGAACGTTATGGACACGTTGTGGGCGAACGTGTCTTCGAATATTACGTTGTCAGAACGTCTACAAAACGTTTCCAAAGACCACATACATCCAGGTAACATATCACTTTTCAAAACATTTAAAAAAAGCAACGTTTTTAGCACGTAAGTTATTACGCTGGGACGGGTTGGTTTAACTTCAAAACGGTTGTTCAAAAAACGTGTTCATCTCACGTTTTTTTTTTTTTGACTGGTTTGACCAATTTGTAACGTTTGCAAACGTGTTTCATGTTCACCTAAAACACTGGTGGATTTCAAACAGAATCCTTTAATTTTTAAGTATCAATTTTAAGAACTAGAGATGGTGGCATGCAGGCATCGTTTAAAAGCTTGCTTGTGATTTTCATTAATGTCAAAGAACATGTGATTTTGATAAGTGATTTCGGGCCATAAATATATTATCCAGTTGCGATTTACGACCCAGGAATTTATCATTTTTAATTCACATTTCATGAAACTAGGCACTAGGATACATCCCGTTGAACAGGAAATTATAAAACATAATTCCACTGGGATAGAGAAAAAGTAGCACAACCTGCACGGTAAAGTATCTGGCAAATAATCTCAAATCATTTCATCTGTTGCCCCTTCCCCATGTATTGACACCTGCTATTTGAAAGTTATTTGTTTGAATGAAACGGTTTATTTGAATGAATCTTATAGGCATGCATTGCAAATGAAAGAACAAAATTGTAACAGATACGTTACCATTCAAACTGTATTTAATTTGAAAAATATGTCAATCATGAAACACCACTTTCTTAATATAACTAGCGCAATTTCAGACAGTTTAAAGCATTTTTTCCAGATGCTATACAAGGAAGTTGTCCACTCAAGAATTTGAGTACATTATATCCCTTAAATCCATCCCTTAAATCCCTAAATGCCATTTTTTGCCACTTTTCAAAAATCATATTCGAACGAAATATGATTTAAAATGTAAAAAGGTGCCCTTTTCAAAGTCGGGTTTTCGACTAACGGACACAATAATTAACGAAAGTATACTTTCTCTTTTTATCCCCCTGGCTTGAAAAGGAGAGGGGGATATTGCGAGGGTGCGAATGTCCGTATGTGTATGTATGTGTGTTCCAGTTTGGTTAGGTTTTGGTTAGGTTAGGTTTTGGTTAGGTTTTCGTTTTTTGCGTCTCCTTTGAAAAGTTTAAGTCCGATTTAAACCAGACTTGGGGTTAAGGTGTAATAGGGGTTCCTTCATATGTGGATGATGTCAAAGGTCATGGACAAAGGTCAAAGGTCATCTGAGGTCATGTTCCAGACTGCCATCTTGCCAGGGAGATGACGCAAGTTTACTTGCAGTATTTTTAAAATAAGCTTTCATTGCTCATAAATTATTACTCACGGCCGACTTTTGTTCTGCACCGTCAAATTACGTCAGACGCGCAATTGGTCGCCTTATTCTGCCCCTGACTATAGTAACGTATTTCGCGTAACACATCTTTCATAAACGTACAATTCTTGATAAAAGTACAGTCATACTCATCGACGTGAACTCCATTCTTGATCAGATATCACCCATCATATCAAAGTACGATGTGGTATTCGATTTCATCTATCACGACGTTTTGCCGTAGAGCGGTAGAAGATAGGTATCGTATCCGGTGCGGTATGAATGTAACGTAAGGCATTTCATACATTAATAGACTTGGGAATTGTTACCTTAAAACCATATTGTAATGTACTACTTATAATTTAATATAACATTTGGCATCTGCTTGATTTTGTCACAACTGGGAACATATTTTTATCCCATTATTTTGAAAGCCTTTACCCATTCGAAATGTGGCAAAGTATCTGGCTTGCGAAAATTCAATAACCTAATAATGTCATATTTTACAATATAAGCTGATTAAAATCATAATCTGTGCAGTGATCTGTGCCGTACTGTTATAAGTTAATGTGTTCATCATATTATAGTAATCTTTAAAGGACAAAACAAGTTTTAATCGGTGCATGACTACAAGTGACACGAAAACTTTTCGAACATTTTATCGTAGAATGTGTGAGGTGCTCCCCTGAAGCTTTGTACATCATGCAGTAGGGTTTACACCCCTCTGCACACCACTCGATATGAGGTACATCTTTCTGCACACCATTCAGTATGAGGTACACCCTTCTACACACCAAACGCTATGAGGTACACCCTTCTACACACCAATCAGTATGCAGTACACTATTCGCCACACTACTCAGTATGAGGTACACTATTTTGCAGGAGGATGTGCCTCTACTAAGTGGGGTGCAGAAGGGATACACATCACATCGTGTGGTATACTGAAATGCATGCATCAACATAGTGGTTTGCTGAAATAATAATTAACAACTCTTGTATAGCGCTTTATACACAAGTTTCAAAGCGCTTTGCTATTAGAAAGGCGTACTTCATATTGTGTGGTGTGCAGAAGTCCCGGCAGAAGTGAGTACATCACACCGAGTGGTGCTCAGAAAGGTGTACCTCATACCGAGTGGTGTACAGATGGGTGTATCTCATACCAAGTGGTGTACAGATGGGTGTATCTCATACCGAGTGATGTACAAAAGGGTGTATCTTATATTGAGTGGTGTGCAGAAGGGTGTAGGCCCTATATCATTCCGAGTGGTGTGCAGGAGGGTGTACCTCATACCGAGCGGTGTTCAGTATCCCATAGTGGTGTGCAGAAGAGTATATCTCATACCGAGTTGTATGCAGAAGGGTGTACCTCATACCGAGTGGTGTACGGAAGGGTGTACCTAACATCGAGTGGTGTAAAGAAGGGTGTACCTCATACCGAGTGGTGTACAGAAGAGTGTACCTCATACCGAGTATACAGAAAGGTGTACCTCATACAGAGTGGTGTACAGAAGGTGTATCTCATACCAAGTGGTGTGCAGAAGAGTGCAACTCATACCGAGTGATGTGCAGAAGGGCGTATCTCATACCGAATGGTGTACAGAAGGGTGTACCTCATACCGAGTGGTGTACAGATAGGTGTATCTTACACCGAGTGGTGTAGAGAAGGGCGTATCTCATACCGAGTGGTGTACAGAAGGGTGTATCTCTTACCGAGAGGTATGCAGAAGGGTGCACATTTTACCGTGTGGTGTGCAGAAGGGTGTATCTCATAACGTGTTGTGTACAGAATGGTGTACCTCACACTGAGTGGTGTACAGAAGGGTGTATCTCATATCGAGTGGTGTGCAGAAGGGCCTATCTCGTACCAAGGATTGAGCAGAAGGGTGCACCTCATACCGAGTGGTGTGCAGAAGGGTGTATCTAATACCAAGTGGTGTGCAGAAGGATACATCTCATACCGTGTGGTGTGCAGAAGGGTGGACCTCATACCGAGTGGTGTGAAGAAGGCGCATCTCATACCGAGTGGTGTACAGAAAGGTGTGCTCCATACCACGTCAAGTGGTGCACAAACGGGTGTATCTCATACCGAATGGTGTATAGAAGGGTGTATTCCATACCGTGTGGTGTGCAGAAGGTGTGCATCCTATTGACTAGTTTGCAGGAGGGGTCACCACTTGCTTGCTGGTGTGAAGGGATGTACATCGTACTGAGTGATGTGTAAATGTCTGCCATATTGAATAGTGAACAGGATGGTATACCTCATATGGAAGGGAACCCTTGTTGGGAACAACACAGCAGAAAGTATCTTTAGGCCAGTCGTCTTGACTCTGTCTTGCCATTGGATATAGACGAGCCTGGACGAGATGAGAGAGTGAGGTCAACGTTGCGCAACTTTCCCTCACTGTGAATCAACCCATGCGCAAATTATGACATCGCAATTCTTTTTGAGGATGGATTTTTATCCGTTGAATTATTTGTCTTGTCATGGTCATCTTCATCACTGATGGACGAACACGAGTGTGCATATGGCCAGATGCGTGTACAGTCATACTAAACGATTAACACGAAGATGTACCTCATACTGAGTGGTGTGTAGGAGGGTGTACCTCACACTCCGTAGCGTGCAGAAGGGTGTACACTTATGTACGCCACTTAGCATATTAGGTACACGTTTTGTTCACCACACAGTATGAGGTAGACTTCCCTATGCTCCACCTAGTATGACCGTACACCCGCTTCTTTAAACACTTCACCAAACGCTGCACCAGGAGCATCCTTCTGTATACATAGAGCCACATCAGATGCAGAATCAGATAACTATAGATGCAGTATCAATGTAGATATATCGGATGCAGCAGAATCATAATTATGTAGAATCGATTTAGGTAGGCATATGAAAGTCAGAGATGGACAGATTTTTCTAGTTGCTGTTGCTAATTTCAGTTCTCAAGCTAGTTCCATGATTGGATAGAAACACTTTTTGATACTTTTAATCTTTCTATTGTATTAGTAAATATTTCTGTATTGGTATTATTGTAATTATTAATAAATGTCAACCCTTTATATTGGGACGCGAATGCTATCATTTTGATATAGGATTACAGCTTTATTAACAAATTTGAACGAAGTGCTGAACACGTCATATAAAACAAAGGAGGACAACAACATGAAGTACATTACTCAATTTGTAAAGAAAACGTCAAACTATCAAAAAACGTAAATCTCACAAACATTAAATAACCTGTATAAAAAGTAGTTAGCAAAAAGGGTACCGTAGTCCGGTAAGACACGCGTATAGAGTTAGGTTAATCCCTGACGACGGATATTGGGACAAGGGGGATTCGGGTCTTGAACTTTGAGGAGAGCCTTGGACTGACCTTTAGAGAAAGTACTGCACACCTTTCGATGTACTTTTGATGAGGTTTTTACTTGTAAACGATGAAACCTCAGAGATGGCAAAGATATGGGTATGAAACTGTTGAAAAGTATTGCTCCTTAGTCCGTAGGGAATATTGGGAGAATTAATATCGGTACAATAACTAATACAACTACTTAATATGAAGGGTGGGGGGGGGGGGTGGACGTAAAAAAATACCCTCCAGCATTTTAATGATCCTGACACTGTGTCCAATTTTGGTTGGCCGGCACAGTTTGATGTGTGTGTAAAGCTAATATTCTTTCGTGACTGGTTCGATATTCATTGAATGAATTTCTCCGAATTTTCTTTTATAACCGCGACTACCATATATTTCGCTGACATCGTTTGCATATTCACAAATCCTTCATTACATAAGAACAATAAGAAAGTAAAAGCTCAAAACGTCTTCATTAGGTAAGGTAGTTCCCCCCTCTTTTTGATTTATTAGCACATTTCTGTGATTTTTGTGCATTTGTAGTCCGTGAGTTAGCGTGGGAATTGCGTAATAGAGAAGCTGATAGCCTTTCAAACCATCTAGGCACAAGCAAATAGCCAATGGTTCCAATTTATAAACTCGTACGCCCGTTTTTTAACGTATGTGCAATAGCATGTATAAACATATATTCACTTTTAAACATTTAATAAAACATAACTCGATTCCTTCGTTAGAAAATCGGAAATATTACCTTGTGTTTGCGCATCAGTAATGTTTCTTCGACATGAATGAGGATCCCATCAGATCAGTCCCACCAAACATATCATAACTATGAGTGGATAACACTGGTAAAAAAATCTATAATGAAACGTACGTAGTGACACGTCCCTGTTTGGTAACCTATGTATTGAGTGTTTAAATTAACATAGCGAAATACATTGTAAACAATGCAGAGGAAACTATATATCCACGCCCAAGCATGATAAATTAATTGCATATGGAAAATGAAAATGCCTTTACGACTTGCCACACTCTACCGATCACTATTCGGGCACTGCACTTTTGCCAAAAGTTCTGCAAAACGTTAATCAGTACGTACGTACTTGAATTAACCGGACCTTCACGTGGTCATCCAACCACAACAACTCGTACCTCTGGCAGTTTACTATATTTTTTGACAACACTTTGAAGTCTATGATGCTTTAAACATATTCACTTTCATATGTATCCATACCACAGGACACAGATGGGAGAAGTGAGTGACCTACACGTGCTTCATACGTTTCCAGAAGAAGAAGTCATATTCTAAGAAACAGCATATTAGACGTAAAACGCGAAAGAATTGATGAGGCTTTCTTTCGATCTTAAGACAATTTTTTACAATATATTACGATGAATTTCTTACTGCCGATTTAATATGCAGACCCACTAACAGAAGTTGCAAAGAATATCTTCCACCAGAGATGATGGGGAAATTCACCCCTAAATAGTAATACCTGAGACTCTTTACCATTGCCTTACGCCAATGGATTTTATACGGCGTAAAGACCTAATATAAGTAATGTTGCACCGACATGCTATTGTAACATTAATAAACTGCTGGGTAACCTTTATTTAAATTTGAAATTTGAAAAACAGCTACTCACAAGAGTACTTTGATTAATTATGATAATTTTAACAGACAAAAAAGGACTACCAAATCCGTGGCAATGTACTTTGGAATCTGAAGGAAAAAAAGTATAAATTACGCCTAAATCCTAGGCTTGATGTAAATGCGGATAAGCCACACTTGAACTTGATTCTTTGTTGATTTTCTAATGAGCAAATCCATTGTTGGTACTACACTGTAAGCTATGTGGTGTGCACTGACAATATAGCGATTATATGCCACGGGCACAGTATAAACAGTTGACCTCCATCCCTTATAGACTGCGTACCGTCTATAGTTTACATAGATTCTGTGCACAGTATGACCAAACGATTACTGACGACTACGTTACCACTGTTCCGAGGCTAACTAATTGGTTGCCTTTTAATTTTGTAGCCAATTTGAACATACGAAGCGTAAAACTATAAAAGTAAATGGGCAATTTGAAGTAGCAGCGGGCCCGCTATTCCCACTAATAGCATAACCTTGATTTCCCATGACTCGTGGACATTACACACCATTGAATTACCACATTATGATTATATACAAAGACATTTTGAAAAAGGCAATTCGTTCTACAATTGCCTCGTGTGTCCCCGAATCATTGTTTTGTCCGTGTTTCTTTTAAAATTGAATAATGAGTTGTACTCTTAGAGCTTTACGCATCGGCACTATGCATATGTTGTGCACCGGTGTGTTCCAGTGCCAATAATTAATTCAAAATAGTTTTTCAAAAAATTATTAAAAACTTTACTGATAAGAGTATCAGATAAGATATCGCGTACTTCTAATCATGCCTGACAAACGCGAAAATGGAAACATGTTATCGATTGACGCTGCCCCCGATTTAAAAAAAAGAAAGGAGTTCAAGATTTCAACATTATTGACTTTGTTAAATTGCATTCTCATATCAACTGCCAATTTGTTGACTGTACAAGCTGTTGTATTTTTTTCAGGCATTATTTTCCGCAGCTTAAAAAGGTGCGAAAAGGTTCTAAACTTGTCCTCTATATACCCTGTAAGGTTCTTCAACGAACCAAAAATATTTCTTTAACGCTGTAATAGCACCTTTACGGTTCTGTTAGGAACTGTTTTGGGTTCTAAGATTTTTAAGAACCATTTATGAGGGTCCATTCTTGAAGGTTCCATAGAGAGGACAAAAAAGGTTCTAAAGCCGTATTTTTTTCTTAGAGTGTACGCAGTCTAAATTCCTACTTTACGCAATAGATAATACTCTAAAATCGTTTTTTAAACTTTTCTTCCAAACTTAACAGGCATTTCCAGAGAGCACCGCAAAATAGCCACAGTTGTAGTACAGAAGGCGCATAATTGCCCTCTAAAGTTCTTAGATATATTGAAATTTAAATCAAATACATATAAATCTAATGATTAAAAATTTGTCCGCCATCTAATCTAAGAAATTTAGAAGTGGGACGTGGTCGGGAACACCAAAATACGTCTCAATTAAGAGCATAAACACCGTCCATAGATTGGATAGCTTCCTGAAACAGCATATCAATTAAAGATGGACTCAGAGATTTTAGATGGCACCCTCCAATTTCAAACAATCATTTTTGGAGCATATACACATGCTTGTACTTTACTAATCACTGTGTGAAATAGCTAAGCTCAAATCCAAGTCCTTCATAAGAAATCACATATTGTTATAAAATTCCTTTCCGGAATTTTTTGTTATACACATGGGCACTTTCATACTATACATGGGGGGATTTGCTTCATAGAAAAGAAAACTCTTTTCGTCTAAACCTGAAATTGAGCATTTTAGTTGAATGTCTTCAGTTCTAGTGGGACTATTGATAATTAATAACAAAAAAATTATAATTTCAAAATCTCTAAGTAAGCCTTTAACAGAAAATCCCTATTACGAGGATTAGCACTTGTACTACTTACCAACTCTACACCTGTCTTTACACTCGTTTTTAAACTTAATTTTGATTCGATTACAATTAAAACACACCCATTTGTGTCATCAAAATACGCCAACCGTTGAATTACATGAAGATTTTTTTTAAAAAGAAATTTGCTTATTTGATGGATAGGAATTTTAAGTGGTTTTGGTTTAGATATTTTGTATCACGTACGGTGGTATGCGGGTGTGATTTCTTTGTTTAAAACCATTCTGAGACTCTCGATTAATTAACAGTTAGAAAATATTGAACATTTAATAATAACTAGAACTCACGACACCTAATTAATGTTTCCGTTACAGCTCGGTTTTTCTAACGCTTGTTTAATAGGAATTCCGCAACTGTACTCAAACTTGTTTTCCGCGTGATTGTAATTTTTATAATTCTCCGTGGGGTCTTTATAATTATTCTAATCAATCCTTTGCTATATTTAGTAGGTTTTAACAATAACCTACTGCAACTGTGACATAGAACACGATGCAGCGGCGTTGGTGCTTACAAAATCTTGAACATACGTGGTATTTTGGGCCAAACTTTTCTTTTGTGAAGTTATACCATAACGTTTATCCTACTTCCTCTGCAAAATGTGAGCAAGTTTGTCTTATTCGATGAAGAAAAATTTCCCTAGCTATATAATTAGTGGGATAAGCCATTCGATTTTATTGAATAGATAATGTGGAGTCTAGTCTTTTGGAGGCATCCATATTTTGCCTGGCTGACGACATTCATTCTCCGTTCAAGAACATTACATGCACACGTTCCATTCACAGCCGTTTGAGTAAAATCGTTTAAAGCAAATATATAAGCCCAAGTTAGCACATAATGGCTGGCTAAAATAGTGGTTAAAGATTCTTTTTAAAGAGAGCTTCTTGCGTGGGAATGCGCTAATACTATATTTATTTAAAAAAAATATACATCCGGGATGTTTTGCAACACATGAATCGAATGGAATAAGTTTGTTGGTGTGTTGTTTCATGTGCATTTTGTGATCCATGGTAGGTAATGTATTCTTTTTACTGAGACAATTTTAAAGTAATGTTTAATTGCTATTTAGCGAACTATCGGACTAAAAGAATGTTTTTAAGGTAGTTCAGTTTCTGTTTCGTTCAAAAATACAGCAAATTAATTTATACAACACAACGTTTGCAAACAGATGGTGATGAAATCACGTCACATATATCAACTGTATTCAAGTAAAACAATTGAGTTGTATTTTTTAAAATAAGATCACTGTCAGAATTATGAAATTTGAATTATTACTACCTTTATAAAAAAAAACGCGGTGTTTAATTTAAAACAACAAACCGGCCTGGTTGCTCCTTACATAGCTCGGGAATATGAATCAACAAATGTCGAATTTGTTACAGAGTTTGGTTGTAAACTTTAGCAGCATTGGCATCAGAGTGACCCCGGTTAGTTAGTCATGAGGGAGGGATTGGTAGGATTGGTTAGAAGACAGTTGTGTCCCTGTACGTGATGATGATGTTGTAAAAACTCAACGCAAAATTGTGGATAACTTCATCTGTTTTCCTCATGCCTGCAGTGTCCCAGCAGTTATTGCATAATCAAGACCCGCTGCCTTATTTGTTTTCAGGGTTGAGAACGCTCCTTTCGCGAATGTGGTTAAGGTTCAGCACGTCAGTGACCAAACTCCATCCCAGTCAGTTCCTTATGCCACCATTACCATTCGCGTTACTGAAGGAGAATATTGCAAACTCTTGCTGAGCCATTAACACGATCATTAACAAGTCCATTCAATGGAGTTCCCTGATGATGCACGGGTAGCTGTCGTGACACCCAGTCTAAAAACGCCCATACACTAGAACGAGATAATAAAATTATCGCCCTGTGTCAAATATTGTGTGTCCAAATTCATGGAGAAAATAGTGAGTGCTGAAATAAAGGGTCATCTGTTTGAAATGATTATTATAATAAGAAAGTTTCAGTACATTATAACGAAAGGACACAACACTGAAACCAGCACTTCTGAGTCTCAAGACGATATCTCAATGCAATCACACGTAAGGCAGTGCGATTGTGCTGCTAGAGCGTTTCTGCAGCTTTTGAAGAGTTGATAATGTCATTCTTGATTCAAGTACTGTATTACAGTGACTGCAGTGATTCGGTCTACGTGGCAGAACCGCTCTTCAAGGGTGCGCATCGGGGACGCTATTTCAAATTACAACATCATCCGTGTTGGTCTTTCATCATGGTGCGTAGTCGGGCTTCTCTTTTGATTAATGTCGATAAAATAGTATTGGATGCCTATCCATTATGACACATCGAAGATGGCCAAAACAAAAAAATCATATGTTATTCCATTTTATTAATTGTGAATTTTTGCTTTTGATCGACATATGTATTTGTCAAAAATCTTCTAACATCATTCTTGTTATTCAGATGGGTCCAAATAATAATTGCCCCTCTGAAACAAATGTTTCAAGCAAGGACCACAGTCTCGCGCGGTGTTTCGTCACGATGCGTAAATTGCATTTGCGTACCAACGCGAAATGCACGACGCAGTATATAAACGCGCCCTGATTGCCGCCGGTTTCATGTATTCGACTACACCGCGTAATTGCTGCACGCACTATCCCATCTATTACCCAGTAATGGGAATGGGCGGAGCTTGGACCTAATCCAAATCACATTTCGTGCTAACAAGATAACACGCCCATGAAAAGAATAAGGATGAAAAGACATAAGTTTTAATCGCATTTCATCCTATCACATCAGACATTACCATCAGGGTCTGGACTGTGGAGTTCACAGTCCTCGGCAATCAGAACCTTATTTTTTTGCTCAGACGATGTCCCATAACTGGACATGTGAAGGTCATCACTAAATCTGTCAACTTGTCACCTAACTTCGCCAATATTTACGGACGACTCTTCAAGAGTTGTTCATCAAAACGTCCGCTCAATGATTTTATCTTCACCAATTCATTATGGAATGTCGGCCACGAGTCGGAGTAAACCACAGATGTTGCAGAATATAGCCGCCAGCTGGTGTTCAGATCTGATAGCAAGACAGCAGCTACTCCTCTATTTAAAGAGCTCCATTGGATACCAATTAGTGAGCGCGTTGCCTTTAAGCTTATGCTTCGTGCCTGCAAGGGTGTTTCAGGAATTACAATGTACCATCATACTGACCAATCCCTTCTTTGTGTAATCAGGCAGGCAGGCTCGCGGCCTGAAGATGACAAGGGACGCCCCTCACTGTTCCTCGTACAAAAACATCAGGGGTTCAGAGGGGTTTCCTTTCACCAGTTCAGTTCAGCATAAGCTTAGCCTTTGGATTCTGCCCAGCTTTCCGCCACTCCACCATCAAGTCCATTGTTACATTTAAGAAAGCTCTAAAATTGCACCCATTTCTATTATTCCAGCGGTCGGTGAATCCATAGGACTGATTGAAAATGACCTTGCACAAGAGTCTGCACAAAAGGTTTTGATGGTTTCTTGGCAACATAAGACATGCTGATTTCAATCTGATGATGCAAACTTTGTCATCTTGAGCATTTGAGATAGGGAAGGGAGGAAATGTGTAACATGTTTCATACATGGTTCGGGGATATATTGATAGGGCACACAGGAGTGTGGGAGATTAGCAGAGCCTCTGCTAAAATACATGTGAAGATGATGAACATAAAGCAACTTGTATATTTTCCTGTTGTAACATGCCCATACGAACAATTGTACAATTTCGGAATCATTATAAAAATTTATCCCCATGATGAACCTGAATAGTTTTAGGCCTTGTAGTTCATAAACAAGAGGTTTTTATAGAGGGGAAGCCAAAATATACTTTTTAATTAGACGGACAATATGAACATCTACACCTGTTAACCCCGTGTATGCAACATTACAAATTGTAGTTCTATCTCAAAATGCTCAGGATGCCAAGTTGCATTCATGGGATTTTGAAATCAGAGGGCCAAATGTTGCCTAGAAACCTCAAAAACAGGTGTGCAGTGTTGGTACACGTGAATTTTCTTATATGATTGTGCATGCTGTTTTAACACTACAGTGTTGGCCCACCCCCCCCCCAAAAAAAACCGCAGCGACTATATGGTGTCTTTTGAGTCCAAATCGGGCCGGATAGAGAAATAAATGTACGTCAGGTGTATTGTTGCTCAATGCCCAGTATCTTTAAAGGGGATAGTGTTACACAGCCAACGTCCCTCGATTTACCTCAAAGAAATTGAGATTTCTATTTCATCTGAAAACGTTGATGTGTGCCAAAATCTTGCGTGCAAATTCGATCTATTCTTAGAAGAAATTCATAATTTGGTTATTTCGTACTGATAAGCGCGATACAACTATATAATTTGCTGCATATCATTCAAAAACGCAATATCAGACAACTTAAAATTTGAAAATGCAAAAATTACCTTTCCTTGAGGATATCTAATGAATCATAAACAAAAATAAATGTTAAATAGGATACGAATGCATCTTTAAAAAAATTTCCAATCCGACACGAAAATAGTTCTACCATTATAACAGAAAAAACCCGTTTTAGTTCAGGAATGGGTAAAATATCGCCAGGTTTGAAGGACTGAAACGCCTGTGGAAACGAGTCTGTTATTCCGGGCCATTTGACCCTTAGAGACACTCTGAGCTATATACTATAAAATCTCTTAGTTATGGTTATTATGGAAACGGGACTGTTATTCCAGGGTTTTTTGACCTTTCTTTAGAGCCACCTGATCTACTATCAAATCTTGTTATTGTGGAAACGAAGCTGTTATTACAGAGAGTTGGCCTTTAGAGCCACTCTGATCTACTATCAACCTTGTTATTGTGGAACGAAGCTGTTTTCCAGAGCTGTTTGGCCCTTTAGAGACACTTGATCTACTATCAAACCTTGTTTTTGTTATGGTGGAAACGAAGCTGTTATTCCAGAGCTGTTTGGCCCTTTAGAGAACTCTGATCACTATCAAACCTTGTTATTGTTATTGTGGAAACGAAGAGGCGTATATTCCAGAGCTTGTTTGGCCCTTTAAGAGCACTCTGATTATGATCTATTATCAACCTTGTTATTGTGGAAACAAAGCCTGTAAATTCCAGGGTGTTTCACCTTTAGTGCCACCCTGATCTATGTGAAACTTGTTATTGGTATTATAGATACGAGGCCTGTTATTTTAGGGCTCTGTTTGGTCCTTTAGAGCCACTATCTACCTTGTTATTGTTAATTATGGTCTTGGTGCTCTTGTAATTCCACATTTTAAATGGATGTACAGAGGGTAAAAAAAAGTTTTGCACTTTTTAATATGCAATTACCCAACGATATCAAATTTTAAAAGATATTTTATTACTACAATATCTTGTTGAACTGGTGAAACGGCGATGAAAACAAACTGAAATGACAAAAAATTGCGCCCATCTAGAGAAAAAAGGTAAAAAAACCACTTTTTACACACGTAAGTCTATGAACCCTGTTGATCAGTTGCAGATTCTAACAAGATATTGTAATTAATTAATAAATATCTTTTTATATCGAAAATTGATCTAAAATTGATACAAAAAAGGGCAAAACTGTTTGGACCACTCGATCTGTACAGTGTATTAATTATACTTGTTATGGTTTACTGCTGACATTTTGCTAATCAATCAAACAAAATCAGCCTTCTTATGAAGTGCTTATCAATTTGTACAACGTAATTAAATGTTTGAATTTATACCCAAGAAAGCAGTGCTTAAGCCAATATTAATAACGGTGTAATTAATTTGAATATTGATGTTAAGAATTCCAGGTACCACATCTTCCAGGGTATATGAATGAATTGGTGCCTTGTAAGGGCGTCTTGTTGACCGAACGAAGAAAGAAGACGATCGAAAACTCGCATAGTGAGCATGGCTAGCGGAAGTATGATGTTATTTTCATATTGATAAAAATTGCACTCTGTGATATTAGGTAATCGTTTTCTTAACGGGACAGCTGTCAAAACCATTTTGTGTAATAAATTGTTTTTTATTTGTTTCTTATAAGAGATAGCAAATTCCAAATGTTTTACGTTAACGCAGGAATTTCTAATTCGAGAAAATCTAATTACGACTAATCCTTAAACAATTTTTTTTCAGATTAATTTTGACATGTACATAATCCACCTCCAACACATACTCTCCATTACAACAAACTTCCACGCGAGCAGTGACAAACTATAATTAGGTCATATACACTAGTCTATTTACATATTTCTCTTAGCCAATTACCGCGCGCCGGTGAGCTCCGGTGATAAGGAAGTAGTGCATAAACATACGCACGTCCGAAGCCGGTGATCAAGCTGGACCGGCTGGGTTATTAGCATATGTTATGAGTATTGCATAGGTACTTATAGTGAAACTGTTCAGATTGGTTTGAAATTTGGCTCGAATGTTCAGAAGGGTCGAATACAACTACCTGAGCAGATACTTTAGTGAATGAAGATACCAGTGCCTAGTAAATAAGCCCCACCTGCAGGCCTGTATAGGCTGTGAGGTTCAAAAGTACTGAATTTGGAAGCTGTAGGTACCTGTATTAATTTTTCACAAAAGTATAATAATTTGGTATCAATAGAAATATAACAAATGTAATTTACATTCCCTAAAGATACTATATCCGAACCAGGCTTCTGTTAGGAGTATTGACTTCACAATGTCGAGTTACGTGCATTTTCCCTATACTAATTACGTGTGCTGTGCAGCGTGCATTTTCAACATTCACGTTTACAACTTGAACTTGTTGTAATGCTCTCACTCTCCCACCTCAGACACAAATGCTCTAGGTATTAAATGAGAATGCGAAGTTAGTCATTTTGAAAGGAAGGCACCTATTTTTAAAATTATTTAAAGCCCGTATGCATCAACTCGCAGTAACTGACGAGTAAGTTACTTACTAATCTTATAAGTTGAAAAGTGTTTCACAATTTTGTGACTTCAAGTCGGGACAATTTTACAAAGACTAGTAAGTTACTCACCAACCTATTTTTACTTAACTTCCGAGTGGACGTGAGTGTATATTGCACCTGAAAGATTTTACCATCTCGATGTACGCAATTGTAGAAATAGATCTATTTATGATGAAAGTCGTATTGGCGGTGACCATTTGTTTTAATTTTGCATACGCTGTAAAATATTCATTAAATAGGAATTAAGCGGAGTACACCCTACAGGGCTTAAGGTTTTATACTCAACTATGACTTTGATTTTTCTCAAAAGAAAGAGTAAAATATTTTAGAGTATACAACCCGGGTTTGTATTATGTAACTCTGAAAAAGAAGAAACAATGTAAGCTTCGAACCAAATTCTAATTTGCGAAATTTATTCTTCTGCATGAAGACATCGTTCAAATACCCATGCCTTGTTTTAATAGCGCTGGTTGGTCTAATAGTTTAACAGTTTCTTTTTAGTTAGTGTTACCAGATTTTAGCCAATCAGTGTATCTTGCTCTTACAATGCTAGCATAGCGCTCTCATTGACTTCCTGTAGATGCGTGGGTGTTTTCCTATAAGAACGAACGCAAGAGTGTTCGTGTGAGTATTCCACTTAAAATTTGTCATTTGTGTTTGCTTGAATCATACTGGTTAACGGTTCATGTCCTAAATTAGTTATGCAAATATTTTGTGTTTTTCTGACCTTCAATTCGAAGAAAATCCCACACTATATTTTTCTGTGAGGCAATTGGTTCAATAGTTCATTTGGTAAGGTATCGAAGGTGGGCGATATCGTACTATACCACATGCACCTTGCCTCGTTGTCAGAAGTACGTCCAAGTATATACATCGATGACAAATCAAACGCAAGATCTGCGAGTCAGGAATCTTTACCTGTAGAACTCCGTCTATTATATAACATCTCAAATAAAAAAGACATTTCTTAAAATGACAATCCTTACCTTGATTTAGGCGAGGTGCTGTCAACTTCAAAAAGTTAAGATATCCTTTTTTTCCGAATATAGTGCTTTCCTTACACTCTTTTGGCGGACGAATGCGACGATGGATTCCTCCAGGTGTAATTGAAGTTAATATTCTACAAATGAATGTTCATGGTGCGAAACACACCTACATTATCAGCATTCTTATCCATATCAGCGTATTTGCTAATATTTCAAGCATCGCCGGGTGATATCCGACTTTTATCCGTGCAAAAATTAGTTTCTATGCTTGAAATATCTTATTAAGAATCCGCTCAAAAGAAGTTGCAGTTTTTATGGAATAGAACCGGAATATAATGTAACTTAGCAACAAGCTTCTGCATCAATGTATAAATTGTGGTATTATCGCTGATCCCTTTTATTGATGATAATTTCCCGCCTGAATCTGAATTGTCCATTCTCTGCCAAATGACTGGTGATAACTAGCTTTTAGTTTTGAGTTCTCGAACTGGCGCGAATTTATATTCAAAATATTATGCAAACAGTGAAGCTACACTTGTTGCGTTGTTTAATAAATATACTGGGTCAAGGTGTGTAGTTCATTGAAAAGGCAAATTGTAGCAAGCCAATGAAACATCACGTGCTTTATCGATTCAAAAATTGATTTCCATTAAAACAATGACGTCTTTAACACTTCCCATGCGATACACAATTGTCATAAATATTTGATATGTCTTCTTTTTCTTCCCCTTGTTCAGGTAAAAATAATTTTATGTTGATTAGAATCGGCGTGGGAAACTGTTTCACATGTATTCAAATTTGGAAATGAATAGGAAATTCAAGTAGTTGATGAAAGGCGTGAGATACCTGTTCTAAATAATAATAATAGCAGAAATCGTGATTAAAACAGCACAGAAGAGGTAGTATTCCAATATCAGCAATATCTATTGCTTGAGAGATCATCAATGGATTATGAAATCAGCAGGAGATAGCCAGCTTCTATTTGAGCTATGATCATGTGCCTGCTATCATTATGGGTTTAATGACGCAAATATCTTGGCAAGTATATATAATATATATATAGATATATATAATATCTATATATATAAATATAGATTCCTCTATAATTATTAGTATATTTGGAGCTACTTAATAAATACAAATGGAGAGAGAAATTGTGCAGCGCGACGTAGCATTATTAATCGCAAAATGAACTCGAACCACAACGTTCCGTTTAGATCTCGGATGCGGTAATCCATTGCGCCACCACGGCAAGTGATGGGTCCATTCATGTCTACGTCACTACACAATAGGTTCGATGCGTTTTTTTTTTAATGTATCACACATTTACTTTTAAAATGGTAAAATCATAATGTAAAAATATTATAAAACAAATGAGAGAACTTGGAGCTACTTAAACGTTGTAACCTAGCTAAGTAAAGTACCTCAGTAATTAACCTACAGCGGTCATAAATATAGACAGACACAGCACCAAATTATCGGTTGAAAGAAATTCGAAGCAGCGAAGTTTCTGATGCAATGCGAATCTGGTATGCCACACATTTTGATATTCTTAGCTTGTCAGATTGTTATTTCCAGATAAGCGTGCACGTGACGAGGATTCCATAGTGTTTTTGCCGGAACAATACTGTGAATTACTGCATGCAGAAAATCTGCATTAGCGCATCCAAGTCCTAATCGGAAGGTGGTGGGTTCGAGTTCCTCCACAGCAATTCATTTTGCGATTAACCCGCGCTGTCATCATTTCTCTCGCTATCCCGCGACCCTCTGGATTGCGGAACCATTGTCTCTCCCAACGTACTAATTAGCCCTTTTGTTGATCCCCAGACTAGGCCAATACCTTACTCTAAATCAGCACCAGTATTAGTGTGGTACTGCCAGATCAATATTGATACATCCATGAAATTTTAGTATTTAACATTCAAGAACGAAGACTCATATGTCTATTAATTGAGCTCTCTCCTTCAAAAGCTAGTCCTAACCACTAAATCCTTTATTATAGGCCCCGTTTACCGTTTGAGGTCTATCTCTGAGGAAGTACAGACCAATTTCCTTGAACTTGAATGGGTTTGCTTTCATACGACACCATAGAAAGTAATTACAATCGATGAGATCCATTACGAAAAACATGTAACTACAAGTAACTACAATGGTATTTAATTACTAAATATCCAATGTGTGGCATACCAGATTCGAATCAAGAACCTTCCGATGCTCTCGAATTTCTTTCCACCGACCTAATTTATAAGTTGGTGCTCGTGTATGACTTATTTATGACCTCTCTTGTAATACGATGACTTTATATTTGTTCTTTCAGTTGTGTTGTTATAACTTGTGGAAAACACTATAGAATCCTCGTCACGTACATTCATTCTCTGGAATAACACTCTGACACTAGCATAAGCATGTGTGGGGTACCCCTGCAGTGTCCATATCTTTCATAACAATAATAAATGTGGTGTACTGATATTCTATATACTAATACAAAGGTTGTCAACCTAAAAACTAACTGTTGAAGTAGTGACGAATGCCACACAAGAGGATGCAAACACGACCAGGAGAATAATTGAAAATCACTGGGATCGATTGGTCGATTTATCATTATCGATGGATATTTGTTTAATTTGAAATCGGTTGGCTTATTTAGTTTTACTTCTGCATTGAGGTAGTTGGTCTCCAGTTGCCTTGCTGTCAGCGGAATAGCCACATATCGGTTGGGTGAATTCCCATATGGGAGGGTATGTAATCTGTCTTATAGATGCCACAAGAGATTTTACATAATAGTTGATCCTAAAAGTTAAAATTCTGAGTTTTGTACATGTTGTAAAACTTCTATCAAAAATATGATATCAAAGTCGAATAATTCTTGTACAAAAGTTGGTGAATTTCTAATTTCCTATCGTCTCAACATACGAACCTATAAATCACCTTTTGTTTTTCATATTTGACACATTTCTGTGCCAAACTGCATGTAAGAATCTGTTGAGGTCTATCTATAGAAATCACTACATATAACACCATACATGGATGCTCAAATCTCTCTTGCACCTTTAAGACAACCATGATTCGCTATAGTCAAGGACCGAATAAGTCGACCATGGGTGTCTGACGTAATTTGACAATGTAGAACAAATGTCTGCATGAAGATCATCTGTGAACAGTTAAAGCTTATTAGAAAAGAAAATTTACTTACGTGATTATTTTGTCCGTGAGTCGAACCCGACTCCAAATAGATTTTATTCGAAATGCCCCGCCCATACTAACTTCAAACCAATCACAGTCCGCGCTACGCTGATTGACAAACCTAGACATACGTGCAATTGCCGCCTAATCCTAGTCTGACTGTGGTCGTACCGATGTACAATACTATGATAAATGATAAATATTTACACTAGAACATTTCAAATTGACCACTGTTACATGTTACTTCCTGTCCAAGTCCATTTGCATTGATAAATCGTTTGTAGTAAAAATAAAACCTTTGTATTAGATTATGTTTTTTAATTTTAAAAGTTTAATTAAGTTGTTTTTTATTGTTTTGTGGTTTTGTTCTTTTTCATAAAAAAAAATAATCGTAAATATAAATTCAAATGGCTATGTTATAGTACTCGAAATAGGTAAAAATAAAGGCCTTTTTTTGTCACATCATCCATTTATTTCAATTGAGAAAGTTAACAACCAAACATACATATTTTTTAAAGTTCAATCGGTTAAATTTTGTCAAAAATTAGTAACAGTTACTCACGTTACAAACTTTGTTGCTGTACTTAATTGATTGTTCAAGTTGTAATTCTTGATGCTTTTAGATAAAACCTTTGTGGAGACAACTAAAAGCGGCACTCGCACCTTTTCACAAAATACAAAAATTTCTTCCATTTGATCGCAAATGACGTCTAAGGCTATTGGAAGAATAGAGATATAGTTTTAACATATAAAATACATATCCCAAAACAGATAGGGACAATAATAAAGGCTAAATACCTCCAGTATTTGTAATGCACCTTAATTTGCCTTCACTTTAATCAACAAAATATTACTACATGAATGTCATAGACCGTACTCATGATATTAAAAACCACAATAACGCTCAAATAGACCGGTCAAATAGGCTTCATGCCATGGGAATCAGGCTCCGTCGTGGATTTCTGTGGTTACGCCATTTCCGTCTCCTGCTGAATAAATGTCGGCCGGGACATTATTATAAGAGTCGTTCTGTTTTACCTATAAGGGCACTGATTTTGGTCTTAACATTTTTCATTTGAGGGCTATGTAGATGAAAAGCTTACAACCTGAAAAATAATCATGTTGAAAACATCGTGATGGCTCACTAGTTTTTAATGTGCCATAGCTCTTAAATAAACTGAAGGATATTTCCAGAAAGACGCGCCCCTCCAATTTTTGTTCGAAACCCCGTTTTTTTGTGGTTTTTTTTTTGCATATATTTGGGAATGCTTACCAATGTATTAGATCACACCTGAAGTGACATAGCCGAATAAACGTCCGTCTTTATTTAATAAGATGATGAATTTAGTATTTTTCTGTCGTGTACGACCGAAACTCAAAGCATGGTTTTCTATGAGGATGATTACGATGATTGGATTGTTTGTGAAATAAACCTTCGAAAGGTTTTCGGTAGGTGGTCCTCAACCGATCCATGAAATTTGAGAGAAAATTGTATCCTAAAAAATCTCCTCCTGGTCACTTTAATTATAATTAAAAGGTATACAAATAAAACAATTCGTAAAACCAAAAGCACACACAAACATTGTTTAAGTAGTTTTCCACAATCAAAACGCAATAACAGCTACCTTTGTAAGCATCCGACGGACAAGATTATTGAAATGGAAAAGAGAGCACAAGCCTGCAATGCCCGACCGTCTTAGAGCAGCCAACTAACCTTTTAAATATCAGAACTGACCTTTGTCCCCCAAACAAAAGAAATCATAAACATAAAACAATGTGCAGATAAATGTGGTATTGTCTAAAGACAAACAATACAATCCGTGGATAAAAGGAAAAACGGTAACAATTTTTCAATCGGCCCCTAACTCGGTCATTACGTGTCCTTTTGGAAAGATTTTTTCGGTTCCGGTTACCTAAGCGTAATGCAAGTCTCAGATGTGTATTAATTTGTATTATTGTTTTACTTTTTCCTCTTCGTGAAATGAGCCCGCTTGAGTTTTTAGAACAACACCGGGTATTTGTGCCTATCTCATGGGCATAGTATGACTGCCCCAAAAATCTATATGGGAAAGATCACAACCTTTGCCAAAAAGCTTGATCCAAGCATTATATGCCTCCTACCGGCTTATCACAGAGTTTTCCGCCCAACTCCTAGCAGAATTGCTCCACCAGACAAGCATCACGATCGTAGCTGACAAGCAACCCTATGTGTCCGGACAGAAGACATGCTGCTACCCGCTTCAAAATCCAAGTGAAGACTGTAGATCTCAGTGGACTGTGTATATATCTGGATAAAAATTGTGAATTTTGTGTACAAAGTTACTTTTATAACAATTATAATTTTTTAAATGCGGGAACACTTGCCACACCCCTTTCATTCATGGCCCCCAGCTTTGGATTTCAAGGTTACACAGGGGTAAAATGTTAAAATTGTTCCGCTTGTGTTGAAAGCCACCATGATGTTGTCTGGTTGCAATGATTCCCAAAAGGTATAGTTTATACTACTATGGCTTATAGTTTTGGAATTAGGGGTAAAAACTGAAAAAGTGGCGAATAATTCAATTTTTGGCTTGTACATGGGGCAAAAATTAAGAAGTTGCTCCAATTTTTGTAAAACTATTGCAAATTGTTGGGTTCATGCATAGAATGAATATAGGAATAGTTTTGACGATCTTACGTGTTTTGGTTATAAACCAAAATGTGACGAATAAAGTCACCTATTGGCAGCTATGGATTCTATTTACCTGTGACCTATTTTGGTTGGATAACGTTAAACTAAGCATACAGATAAGGCAAACTATTCCGTATTTCAAGCCTTTAAGCTATATGGAAACAATTGTCACCATATATCTTGAATCCAAGCACTTTAACTTTTGAATCCATGTACACACCAAAATTGACTTTTTTTTCAACATTTTTAATACAGTTTTACTCATAACTAACTGACTCCGAAACTATAGGCCCATAGATAGTGTAAACCATACCTTTTTAGATCCTTGTAAGCTGAAAAAGAGGTCCATGTGCTTTTCACATGATTGGAGCATTTTAGATTTTGACCCCTGTATAACCTTGGAACTCAAGCTGGGTTCCATTAAGGGGTTTTGGCAAGTGCTTTCAAAATTTTTATGGATTCCAATGCTAAAGTACTTGTGTGCAAAAAATTCACAATTTTATCCGGAAGCGCACACGCTTTCACTACCAGTCCCCCTGCGACGAGAGAGTCTTAGCACAGTCCAACCACTTCCAAACAGTCTCTAAAGAGTTTAAGAGATTCGCCCACACATAGGAAAGATAGACTTATGCTGCTTACATCCATTCAATTAACATCTATTGAACCTGGGAGCATCTTCCACCTGGAGTTTACTCCTCAAGGGCTGAATGGTGATGTCCCACCAAATTGATAACTAGAACCGCCGATCTAAGGCTTTCCCTTGCACTGAAGTGGGGTTGCCTGGTATCAGATAGGACTCCACTACTCACTACCTTTCGTTGTCGTGGAACAGCATCACAGACAAGCGGAACATCTCTTCATATTCCACTGTTTGAGCGTGCGGAATTCTATGATGCAGCCAACAAATTGTATCCCTCTCTGGCTTGGATCATATTTGAGAACCACTTTGTTTGGACACGTAAGAAGAAGAAGAATCTTTTAAAAACAACTCTAACACTCCTAGAATAGAACTATAAAGCATTTTGCATCATCCGAGACTCAACGAAACAAGTTGAACAACGGTCATTAGCTCTTAAAATCAGCACCTAAGTTGCTAGGATTAGGGAGTTCTGTCATCACTATCAGTTAGCACTCAAGCCACAAAAAAATTCTCTCTACAAAATCGGGCCTTGTACCGTGTGTCCACCAAAAATGGAGTCATGTGTCTCATACGCGGAGCCGATAACTTTTACGAAAAACAAAAGTTTTTTCTTAGTTTCCTGTTGGCTAAAAGGTGTATTTAATGGACCTTAATTCAATTTCAGCTGATAAATCCAACATTTAACTTTTGAGCTACCACAAACACAAAGTTGAAATGAGCATGCCAGGCACCCGTTTTTATCTCTCTGGCCTAAGGGCATGGGGGAATTTGCGACAGCAGATTCCTTTCTGTGTTAGGGTGCTCCTGTTGCTAAAAACGTGGTATTTAAAGTGACGGAGGAGATTTGTGTTAGGATACGAATTTATCTCCCATTTCAATGGATCGGTTGTGACCACCTACCGAGAAACGTTTCGAAGGTTTATTGACAAACAGGGCAAAGAAAACCGAAACCTTGTTTCTGAAACTTGCCTGCTATCGTATGTCCCATAGAAAACCATGCTTTGACTTTATGTCGTGCACGACGAAAAAACTACTAAATCATCATTTTTTACTAAAGGACGGAGTATCGGGCCTTATTCACTTCAGTGTGATCTAAATTGACATTGGTAAGCATTCAAATATGTAAAAAACCGGGGTTCGAGAAAAATTGGGGGGCGCTTCTTCTGGGAAAAATTCCTCAGTTCTCTTTAATGACCTTAATTCAATTCAGGGATAAATCATCATATAACCTTTTATTATAAAAAATTACACAAAGTTGAAAATGAAGCATTCCCATACACTGTTTTTCCCATGTGTCCTTAAAACATGTAAAAGGAGCAGGGATGGGGGATTTTGCGACGCAATTCTCTGTGTGTGTGTGCGCCTGTTGGGACTAAAAAGTGTATTTAAGTGACAGAGGAGATTTTTTTTTTAGGATACGAATTTCTCTCCACATTTTCAATCGATCGGTTGTAGACCACCTTCCGAGAACGGTTCGAGGTTTATTGGACAAACCAGGTTGCAAAAGAAAACCCAACTTGTTTTGAACTTGCCTGCTATCGTAATCGAACCCCATAGAAAACCATGCTTTGGACTTATGTCGTGGCACGACAGAACTACTAAATCATCACTTTTTACATAAAGACGGAGTATTCGGCTTATTCACTTCGGTGTGATCTAATACATTGTATTCATATCCAAATATTCAAAAAACCGGGGTTCGAGAAAAATTGGGGGGCGCTTCTTTGGAATTTCTCTCATGTCTCTGTAATTGACCTTAATTAATTTCAGATAAATCCAACAGATAACCTTTTAGATACCAAATACACAATGTTAAAATGAAGCATCCCATACACTGTTTTTCCCCTGTGTCCTAAAACATGTAAGGGTCAGGCATGGGGGATTTTGCGCACAGCAGATTCCTTTGTGTGGTGGTGTGTGGTGTTGTTTGTGTGTTGTGTTTTGTGTGGTGTGTGTGCACATTGTTGTTTGGTTGTTTGGTTATTTTGACTGGTTAGGTTGACTATTTTTTTTGTATCTCCTGGATACCAAACTTGATCAGAAGAACCCACTGGCCCAATCTTCATATGTGGTGCATTCAGAAGTGTTGAGAGGTCAGATCTTTGACCTTTGACCCATTCTCTTGTTCCCTGCCAGGTGGATCTTGCAAGTTTTAACTTGAGGTAATTGTTACCGATTTATGTGAGATCTGCCCACATGACCTATGCATGCGTTCATGAGTTGCATTTCTGACTCCCAATTTTTGCAAACACAAGTACGTTTTTTTATGACTTCTGTTAAAACATGCTCAAAGTAAAGTGTTCAAATACGTTCCTTCACATGCGTTATCGTATAACACGCTTAACCTTGTTTCCATAACCAGCTTATCGTAAATAGTATTAGAAATCGATTCTTTTAAAAGAAATCAGTAAGCGGGTAAACTAAACTTTCAAAACTAACTGGATTCTAATAATTTAAATCTCGCAGGATATATTAATTTGCAGATTATTGCTTGTTTCTAATTACTAATGAAATTAACGAACTCTCGTAAAAACTAGTCCTTTGGATTTTCTAGGTGAAGACTGTAGAGCTGAGGCGAAAACCTCACATAGACCGCTAACAGACGCGATATTTTATGAAACTCACACAGAGGTGACCATGCACTCCCTTGAAAGTCAGTCCTTAGAACTTTACATTATGGGCTTATGGTCTAACCCCAAACTATGGTATTTATCCCTTTTACGATTTGTCCATATCGATTCTAACAGATATATGCAACTTTCAAGTTCCAAATAAGCAATGGGGCTGAAATGTTTATTCTTATGAAATACAAGGGCAATTAAAAGTAAAAAATGTTGTGGTAGTAAAAAAAAATAACAAAAGAAGAAACGAAAAATCAACAATACCATACCAAATAGACTGCTGACACAGTTGATCTTCTTTATGACGAACATACTTTATCTATTTCATCATGGAAATTTGGAGAAATAGGTTTGTCATGTTTGTGGTAAGCGAAATTGCTAACCGCGCCGTTAACGCTATCCACTACCAGTCTTTTTCTTATGTTCGTGAAAAAGTACTGGTTAAAAGTGCATTGATGAGGCGTCGCACTTTTGAGGTTGTTTTGTAACAGGAAAGCACGAATCCGTATGTCAATTCAGTTCGGCTTTTGACATCGTTTCAAAAAGAGTGGACATTTAAGGGCGAAAGCCGCGTCAATTACCAATAAAAAGTCCATAACCTGAGGAGTGATGAAACACTACACCATTTAAAATCTTTACACTTGGTACACAGGCATTGTACATTGCAAAATTTGTCCTTTGCTCCGCTTCAGGTTTGTTAAGAAAAGGTGACAATTTAACTAATTAAACGACAAGCCGAATTGCTAATGGCATATTTACACTACTCTACGGTTTTTACTATAAGGAGAAATTTGAAACGAATATACTTTAACGGAATAATGTTTCTCTGTGGACGCCCACTTAATTCACATTGCTATTTTAAAAGATCTTGTTCTACACGTACAGGTGAAAAATTATGTCGCTTCCGTTAAAACGTAAAAAAAGATTGGTTTTTCAAGCTATAAAGCCCAGAGGAATACTGGTGCAAAATATCAGATGAAATTTCCAAAGTTTCAGACACCGAACTTTTTAAAAAGTACAGACGATCAAAAGTTGGCAAACGCAAATGGATTGTTACGCAGTCCATAGGGAAAAATCCAAACTGCACCAATTGTGGAATATTTAGGTGGTGTAATTCGGAAGTATAATTCGCTAATGAGGCGCGAAAAAATATTGCCGAGGAAAACACCCCAAGGCCCATCTCTTCCGATTTCTTGTGTTTCCCGACGACTTTTTTTTGGAGATTTTTCTTCACCTGAAATGAATAGAACCGGAAAGAATTTATTGAGTCAGGTGTTAGTTAACACAAACTGACAAACACCAGCAGAAAGAAGCGGACCTTAAGCTTAGGGGCATTGTCATAGATGAGTGCGCACCAAAATTAGGGCGGTTATAAGGGTGGGTGCGTGCACTCAGAAATCAAACATCGAACTTTAGGGTGGTATATATCCTGGACATGATGATGGATTCTAACGAATATGAGCAAGCTTTCGGTTCAAGATTTAGCTGGACTATGTACTTAGTAACTACATGTATTTTAACTTGTCTTAGCATGGGCTATATTTAAGAGTTTAATTTCTTATTGCTAATAGCTGAAGTGAAAAACGAAATAACAAACAAGATATCTTTAAAATTGTATAAAAATCAACCATATCATGTTGATTAACTCTTAGTTTGTGTAATTACGCAAAAATGCAAAAATGAATATGTCTTAAGATTTTAAAACCAAATTACTCAGTAAGTTCCCTTCAATAATGATACAATAGGTCTAATTATTGTCCATTCTTCTAAATGAGCATTCAGAAGATCCCTTATGACATGTATTGCTTTAAAACGATATGCGCCATGCAAATTCTAATCATTTAGATGGTCCACTTGTTTGATTCACCCTGTAAATATAGGACTGATAAAATGCAACTTTATATAAAAGTATATAAAAGTACTAACATGACAAATGTATTATAATTTGACCTGTACCACCTTTAAGGCTAAAGCTTTTCCTTTTCCACCCAGGTGCGTAAACAAAGACTTATTTCTTACAAAGCGACTTTCCAATTATGAAGAATTTACAGCCTTGGTCAATTTTCGTGGTTGCATAAAATATAGACTTTTGCGATCATCTGTTTTTTTCTTGGCAATTGGTCGATAAAATCCCATGTGGTAGGGTGGGTCCGCTTTTCATTATCAGTCTTTACTACAGTCTTTGGTGTCGGTATGCATTGGCCCTTCACTCGAAATAGATACCGTGCCTGGATAGGATTTCGGAAGCCAAAATATTTAGTTGACCCTCTTCCAATACATACGTCGCACTTCTCGTAACAATACCGTCAAAGGAACCTAACAATATTTGTCTTAATCACAATAGCGCGCGGTTTTTAAGCCCAGGGAACCAAAGCTAAATCTCAAATAGAAACTGTCACTCACGAAGTGAAATACCCTGATTGACAGCCATAGTAGCCATATCGTGCCCGATTGCTAACTTTATTTTACGAGTTAGGAAGTTTGCAAGGCTTTTGTTTTGTAAAAACATCACGTGTGCGGAAGAAATATCTCGTTAATTTGAGAAGCGCAGATATTATTGTTTTCCTTGAATTGAAACCAAATTTTTACATCCGCATGTAAAGTTAATTATGCCAACATATTTGTGGGTTTTTTTTCAATTGATGTTGAGAAAACGGCAAATAGTTTTTGATATAGACTCTTTTGAACTGTTGCGGTGTTACTGTATTGTAATATTCTGTAGGTAATTTCATGTCATTAGCAAGAAACACTCCTACGTTCTAAGCATTATTGTTTAACGCTTTCTTACTAAGCCCTTACTTGAAAATAGATAACCAAATTGAAGTATAGACCCAAGTCCTACGGGATACGACTCTTTACCTTTTATTTAGTATATATCACCTATCTACACCGTATATAGCGAAAGAGGCGGAACCAACAAACCAGAGAGCCAATCGTCTCGCTTCTCTTTAGTGTACGTGTAAGTGTTATAGGAGAACTAAATAAAAAAGTATATAGGCCTACTATTTTGTAGGACTTCTAGGGCGAAACAGGTCAACCTGGCCGGTATGCGTATTCCGGTATTCCGGTATGCGTACCAATCGACCCAATGATACCACCTAGTTCAACGGAAATCAATAGCCTTAAGGAGCCCAGTACGCATACCGGAATTAGAGGCCAGGTTAAAGGTGAAACGAGAGAGATTTCAAGGCATAGATAAATTGTGTCCTTAATTTGTAGTGATTTCATATAGATTTATAGACATTCAATAGATTTCTTGCCTTGCATTTCGCTATAGAAATGTCATAAAAGTTCAAAACAAAGTGATTTTGATTTGCTTACATTTCAATATAAACGTAGGCTGAATTTAATATTTCGCTCCAATACGAAATTAAATATTTCACAATATTTGTACCAAAGAAATAATTCTCAGCTTAATCCTGTCAGGCGGGGATATTTTTAATGGAAAGTTTTACATCGGTGCAAAAATCAGGATTTTCAATATTTTTAGGGACACCTGATATGTGAAATCTTCGTTGCACCTTTAACTCATTCGGTACTACTAGGACTACCGGGATATTTCGACTGTTTTACAACATTTATTGTTAAAATAAAATGTTTTGGTATTATTAAGATTGCAATCTTCATTTTAACTCTGGTACCTACCAGAAAATGCAAGTTAGCTGGTCACAAGGTTTAATCGATTACGAGACGCGTTACAGTTTTTGTTCGCAGTCACGACGAGAATTTCGATTCCCACGAGTCGGCGGACCAGGAAGACTTACTTCCCTTGAAAAACAATATTCCGTAACCAAAGGCTGTGTTTATGCATCTATTTCTGCTCAACCATGGATGTGAGTCAACGCCAAATACAGACGACAAATTAATCCAATAGAACTTATAAGAAAACAAAACAAAAATAGCACAAACCGGGCATGTTCCAATACAACTGTTTTTTTAAATCCCTAAAACCGTATCTTAAACCACAATTTTTGTGGTTACAGATTTAATATGAGAGGAAGGCTAAAATATACCACGCAGATACATCGTAAAATGCCAACAATTATGGAAAAGAAAAGAGGTGGTGAAGTGGTAAAATTGGGTAAAAGGAAGAGGCTGTAAACATGTGGCCATGTCTACAATGGTTGGGTTGGCAGGAGGTTTGTCAGTGTAACAATCAAAATATTTGCTAAATTGCGCGTAAGAAATTGACATTGGTGCGAGACAGTTTGGGGGAACCACTGAGACACAAGTCTATGATTGTTTTGGTAAAAAATGTTGGTACTTTCTTAGATACAAAGGTCACCATCTATGCAAAACTTTACACAGCGCCAGATGGGGTGGGTTAGACTCAGTTATTACAATGTGTTCTGCAGACTGTCTCACACTCACTGTGCAATTCCTTTTGTTTCTGTAAATCAATTACTGCCGAGTACAGGAAGTATGCTTGTAATTAACAGAAAATTTAGTTTGCTATTACTTTAATAGTCAGGACTACGGTGTCCATAATAGATTAAAGGCATTTAATTGCACTCTTTCGTTCTTTTTGTGCGGATGTAGTTTACCTGTCTATTGCTATATGTAAAATTACACGACCCCCTATATTGCCTTACGAAATTTTACATAGCCCCCTAAATTAAATCTTAAGACCGAGATCCAGGCCACCACTACAATTAGTTGGTCGAGGTGTGCTTGGAAACCTTTATTGTATTTTGCAATTTAGCCTAGACAAATTAGCCTCAGAATATAAGCCAGGAAATAAGCTGTATTCTATGCACAAAGTATATGGTATTTTGGAAATGAACTGTAACCTGATTCAGTAAGTATTGGAATTAACAAATTTTATAACCCCCCTGCTCATCTAATAAAAATTATATATAACCTCCCTATTGGTGGGATCAAAAATCATACACCCCTATATTTTCCCAACCCCTCCCTCACAAATAATGAACGGTCCCTAACCAAACTAACATTGTGGACCAGATATAGGTGACACAAATCGGGGAGATGTTCGCTTCTGGTAGCAAGCAACTGAATTGACACATAAGGGTTTCAGGTATGCTGAATCCAAAATTACTCGGAACCAAAAAAATCCGAGGAACGGTTTGGCGGCCATCTTGGATTTCGAAATGGTCGTAATGGTCACTGCCTCATCACTGCTCATCTGTGGCTATGTATGGTCAAATTGGTAGTGGTATTTCTTTTGGTAGCCATGTTGGATTTCGAGATGGCCGCCCTTTAAATTTACATCATGGTAATATATCAGCCTTTTAGGGCCATACAATGGTCAATACGTTTATTCAATACCTCAGTCTGTTAATAGTTTTAATTAATTGTAATATATTCTATATTGTTGTATTGTTTGTTTAAATTGCGCGACGCAGGGTTGCTCGTCAAGTTTTGACAAAAATGAAACATATATAGTTCATTTTTTACCTCAGGAGTACGAGCTGCTTTCTACAAAATATGAACGAAACGTTATGCTTTGCAGAGCAATGTACTAGGACTAGGAAGCCTACTTTTATTTAATTTTGTTCTTGAAAATTCAAAACAAAATCAATTGGTCCGTAATTAGAGACCAATTTAGAGGAGAAGCTTTTTTCCAAAAGCTTGGCACCATAAAGATTCATGATGGTGAAATAATGCTCGGAGTCAATGAATGTACTCATCGCCAAAATTAAATGGATTGAACTAGAGGTTCTGAAAACGTTATCGGAAACAATTCTTGGGTTCTATTTTGAGAAATCCAACTCGGCTCTACATGAAAGTATTGCATTGAAACTGTTTGAATTAAACAAATAATACTTACAAGCACCAAGCGTAGCAATTGGACAAAATACGCCCCTGAGCGATGCGATATTGTGTTTCATGCACTGGGAAATAATTCTCTTCTCTCTGTGACAAACTATGATCATGATATCGAAACCACTTAAAAGCGGACCTTCAAATTGGCGTGGATGGTTTATAGTTGTTTTTTGTGTATGTAAAACTCGTACATGGTTGATGTTTGTACCAAGTTGATGGTTGCCGATTTTCAGTCAGTCCTGTCAGTGGAGAAAAAAGTTCAAGGGAGAGGGTAACAGCTGAAAATGTCTTCAAAATCATGCCAAATGGCACAAGGCCTTCCATCTTAATATCTGCTCCTTCAAAACGGCAAAGAATAAAATCAATTGAAAAATAAATAAAATAAATGAATAAATGAATGTAAAATTAATAAATAAAAATAACCAAAATAATAATTTTTAGCTTCTATATCAAAAACATATTGAAACATCGGCGTGAAACTTTACACAAATATTGGGAGTATTGGGATCAAAGGTAATTCAATCAAAATGAAATATTGATGTAATTAAATCAAATAAAAACAAGAATTAAAAATGTATACGAGGCAAGCAGAATAAGAAAATCAGAATGTTAATCCACTGAAAGTTTCTCTTAAAAAGACTTGTATTATTTGTTCAAAATCATCTGGACAATTTGCATGAATAAACACAATTACTTTGGATAAAATTAAATTAAATTGAAATATAAATTGAAGAAGGTAGCTGCAGATCTACAAGATACCAAGATATGGGTAGGATTTCTGTAAGCTAGAGACTTAGTAACAATTGAGGTCAAATACCAGTTTGGGCACCTGACACTTTATTGGAATTGCTACAAAAATACCCAAAGAGCTAGTTCACAGAATACTACCAATAAAAAGGAGAATACTTTAAGCACAGGCATTGTGTGAAATGCCTTTCCTATGTTAAAAACTGTAGAAAATCACATTCAGGAACTCTGCATGTAATGTATGAAAATCGCTAAATAGAAAAAGACAAACCAGAACAAAACAAAAACAAAATGAAGGAGCATTACTTTGGTAAGTGTCAACAGTATATGGTGAGAACACACAATGCTTGGCCTCCACATAGAATGGCTCTGTTGAACACAATTGGCAACATTCTTGATGGATCTTGTTGACAACGGTCTTGTGAGAAGCCAATATTGCTGTGTTTGAAACTGCTAATTCAATTCTTAAAGCTAAGCACGTCACGAGGACCTGACACAATCATCAAGTCATAGCACTTACAAATTAGGCAAACCTTCAATGGAATCCTCTGCGGCTCAAGAATCCTTGTGATCATGGTAATGGAACCTCTTTCGAGACTTGGAGACTTGAGATGCTGTAAACTTGGTCAAGGCGGTCTAAATTATTAGTTCCCAACCCAACTGGAAATCCCACCGAACAATGATAGCAGTGCAGTACTGCGGTTGCCATTGTCATTCGTAAATGCGGTTGAAAAAACGAGCTTTTGAGGTATGCAACATGTTAGACTTTCAGTGTACAAAGGGATATAAGAGCATCTTGAACTAAATATGATGGCAAAGAGCCCAACTTTCCAGCACTGTGATATCATTTCTTGAGTTCATAGTGCTGTCCTGTATTCATCCGCTCACTGTCAGCAAGAATTTCAAGCTATACACGGAGTGCTGCCTGATTCTTTGCCATGGATTTCAGTTCCATGCATTGAAATCTCTTCCTGAAAAGAGAGGATTTTGAGCATTCTTGGTTATCAAAAAGACTATATGTCAAAGTTCTCGTACATACCCAGTAAAATGCGCAGCTTCTAAAGGCACTGGTTCAGTGGCGTTATAGCCAGGTGGGGGCAGAGGGGGGCAGAGTGCCCCCTCTGAAAATGTTTTTGAGGGAAATCGGGAATAAAACACGGCTATTCATTTTAAATCAGCCATTTTCGTATTTTTTTTTTGCCCGGCGACCGGGAAATTTTTGCTGTGATCGGGAAATTGTTGAACCTATACTGGGAAATTGCCCCCTTCGGAACCACCGGCTGGCTACGCGCCTGCTGTTGACAACTCTTGCAAGCCCTTGTGGACCTGCTCTGGGAAGCATATGGAGAACTGCTGAAGTACAGCGGCAAGAAACTACTTTATTGCTCAGTGAACTGTCCCTCAACAGGACGTTTCTGCTCTGGTCTTTGTGTGCCTTGCCTTGTATCCAGCGACTTTGAAACATGCACTTCAATGTCTATGTATCCAAGGATCAGGAGTAATGCTTTTAAGTTGATGACAGAAGAAACAGATCATTATAGGCCAATTCCGTAGTTACGGATGTAAATTTCAGAGACTTTGAGGACTCAGAACTTCGAAATTATTCAGGTTTTTGGATTTTTCAAACGATTGTGTTATTTGAGGTAGACTCTGATAGAAGACATGAAATTTAATTCCATACCAATCTTGTTTGCTTGCGGACGTATACACAAAAGTTTACTTTTGAGTTATTTGGGGATTGGGCTCTGAAGTGTACAGATCTGTGATGGAAACTGATACATTTGTTTGCAAGAGGGAGAGAGAGATAATGAGAGGGGGGAGGTGGGGGAGCGAGAGAGAATAAAGTTAGAAAAACCATAAAAAAGATCATCAATCAAAGCTGGTTACTTCAGGTTAAATTTCCCCAAAGTTTTCCCGTTGTGGACGTACGTTTGTGAATGTACGCTTTGCAAATACTTTCATTGGTACACCGCAAACGAATTACAATCATTTCTTACTTAATGACAGTATAGATTTGAAAAGTTTTTCAAATCAAAGGAGTTACTACCACTTTCAAATTTGTAGACTTTATTTGTTTAAATAAAACCAGTAGTAGTACAGGGTGCTTGAAAGGTGCCATTTTGGAATGTACGTCCCCTACATTTCATTTTTACCTATGTTGACTTAATCTCCCAACAAATGTGATTATTTGATGAAATTGAATATTTGTCATGAAACTACTTTGACATGATTGGATTGATAATCCCTTACTTCCCCAAGTCATTTTTTGGCCATTTTTCAAAAAGCATGGACCGAACCCCTGCCTTGTTTTAGGGGGACATTGCCCTAGATTTAACAAAAAATAACCGCACCGTCACCCTTTTTTTGGGGTGATCGTCGGGTTAGTAGTCATTTTCCCTCTATGGACGTAAGGAATATGAATAGTCCATCAAGTTATTTGGATTATTTAATTTTTGGTGTACAATTTTTGAATTTTGGTTGACCTATGTATTATATAATGATTATTTTAATGCATGGTGAATAGGTAAATTTTTATGACAACAAAATGACCTCCAATGAACAAAAATAAAAGTTGGTCAAAAATGCAACAACGCATTTCGCATTAACCTTTTTTTCACATTTCCTTTTGACCCAACGTTGTTTTTGTCTGTAGAGAGTTTTAATTAATCAGTGTTATATATTTAATATACCTAACTTTATACTCCTACAGTGGATTTTGTGCGTTGCGCTAAGAAAAGTTATATATTGTATGTAAATTTACTATACGACCGTACCACCACAGTGGATTTTGCGATCACTGTGCGAGGGCATGCGCGCAGTTTAATTCCCGGCGACCGTGCGCAGGAAACTGCCTCGTTCGATGTTTGTAATCGGGTGTCCAATTTTTTAATGTATCCTTTATGTAATGAATATGACGTCCAAAACCACAGAACAAACTCACCTACCATAAAAGGTAAAGAACTTTCTTTCAACAATTAGACCTCATATCTGGCATTTCTCTTTTGATATTCATCTTCCAATTCAAGATGGGCGACCAACATGAGGCTTCAAATATTAACTCTTTAAGTTTACCATTATAATATGTATAATGCATTTGGGTAGATTATTCAAAAATATACAAAATGTGAATAATAAAGTGGTTAATACTCGGTCTGACATTTCCCGTTTTTGTTAACATGCGAGAAATTAAGATGGTAACCTACGGCTAACCTCTACGATTTTTAAACTACAAAATACCCAAGAAGTCATGTCAAAGCATGGCGTAACCAGACCTTTACAATGGGGGGGCTGAGGGGTGCCAAGACTTTTTTTTGAGGGGGCAAATTGGGTCCTTCTCCATAGACACTGTACAAAAGGTCATTCATTTTGGGGGGGGCGGAAGGGGGGCAAGGTTTTTGGTTTGGGGGGCGTCTCTCCCCCCCTCCCCCCCCCCCCGCTGGTTACACCACTGTTTCAAAGTAAGACAACCAGCCCAAACCGGAGGATATCGGCACCAAGACTAAGCCTTCGAAAACCAAGCCGACAAGCCGACCAGCCTACCAGTCAAGATCATTCTCTCTGACAGGGCTAAAAGATGGTGTGGACGGAGCTGGCAAAATTAAACAGGTCCGTACTTGCCAGCTAAGGCAACTCTCTAGCCCATGACAACTCCAAGAACGTCAAAGCGAGCGATTCAGCTCCGCAAATTTTCTCGTATCCAAAAGCCTACCGCAGCTCCCCGGGGGCCCAGCCAGTGGGTCTCTCCAAACTGAGTGCAATGGCGGATCCAGATTTGGAAAATGGGAAAATTAACCGGGGGCTGAAAGGCTGTACTGGTCCAAAATAGCTCAAAAATGGGCTGATTTTGCAAGAATTTGCAGAATTACCGGGGGGCGCGCGCCCCTTCCGCGCCCCTCCCTGGATTCCGCGGCCTGGAGTGGTAGACATTTTGTGTGATTGCTCGCAAAAGCTTATGCTGGCGACAGCCGACTTCTTGTTGGGTGAAAGGGTCCCTGCCTTGGATAAAAAGGCCACGGACTTAGCTCAGCACGCCTGCGCGACGTTCCCCCAAAGCCCTCCTGGCTGATGAGAAACAGAAGGGTCTGGAGCTATTCAAGATCGTAAACCAATCCATGGTGCGCCGTAAACAAGGAGGAACCAAAACAGAGGGGCGAGTCACCAAAGTAAGGCCATTGAAGCTTGCTAACAAGCCCATAATCTACCCAGGAAGCTGCAAATTTAAGTTAGTTTTTTAAACTAGTTAGACTCTTTCAGGGCCGACAATCTTACAATGAGAGAGACATGGCTCGCTAGCCACCTTAGTCCTACAGGTTACTCAAACACTTGAATACATTCAGGCCGTGTCAGGCAAAATTTAGTGCCCGTATACCCTTCTAGCGTGACACGTTTCATAACCATAAAATGGCTAAGACCAGGAAATTCCGGAACCGGAATATAAAAGACAAAATAAGGACAAAATTAAGTCCAACCTTGCCTTTAATTCCAAAATTAACAAAAAAATCCAAAATTAAAAAAAAAAAACTTAAGGACTTAGCCAATTTGAATAAAAGTTATGTCATAAGATTTAGCAAACGAAATTTCACTGATGGCAGAATACTCGTATTTAGAGAGGTTTGAATTGTTGTCTGTCCCAAAAGACCAAAAGCTTATTTTTGCTGTGATGGGATGTGCACAATTCATGAGAAAAATGCGCATTCGTTACCTCAGTCCAAAAAGGGGGCAAAACCTACTCATCGTTCAGAGCTTCTACTTGGACCCCACTTTCCTCACTGCTTAGATCTAGAAAATTACCTGGATCTAGTCAAGGTTGTAACTAGCTAAACTCGATAAGAGAAACACACTGATAACTTGACAAAAACCCGAACGTCAAGCTCTCAGATCTCGTTAAGAAAAGAAACACTTGATTTTTCCAAAACTCGATAAATCTCTTGGCGTTGAGTAATCAATAAAGCTGATTACCCTTACATGATGTGAAACAATGCTTGAAGGTAATCAATACGCTAAAATCATGATTGATATGACATCTGACACAGGTGAATTTGAATTCCAAAACAACAAACCCTCTGTTTGGGATAAAAACACACACATTTATTTGTACCCAGCGGAGAACACAAACTCGAACGGCCTGTTTGCTACTCCACTTCCTGGCCAAAAAAGTTCACAAAAAGACTCTGCTGGTAAAGTCTTCATAGGAAGACTTATTGTCAGCAATTGTGGAGGCCCATGTTAACGAAATTGGCGAATTTTATCTACTTCTTTCTTGTGCTCTGGTCCAAAAACAAACACTTACATCAAAGAACACGAAAGATGTGAGATACGGAACTTGAACACTGAAGCCTAACCAAAAGCAGTCTTTGGTGACCAATAGACTGTATCGTGTATGTTCCCAATGTTCCCAAAATGAAGTAGAACATGTAAGTCCTCAGTGCCTATCAGTTACAAATCCAGGCAAACTATTTTCCTAACATGCCACATGTCCCCATCATATGGAAGCCCCCGCATTCTTAAAACTGGGGTGTTTGCCAAGAAATCGTTTCTCGTTAACGGGTAAATACTATTTGCAAACGACAGGCTTGCGATTGGCCAAAGATGTTCCCTGGAAGTCTGTGTATAATGGTTTCCAATGCTCTGGAAAAACGGTTCATTTCTTTTTAAAGAGACATGAGGGAATTTCCCAGAAGAAGCGCCCCCCAATTTTCTCGACCTAGGTATTTTTACATATTGGGAATCTACCATGAATTAGAGTCACGGCCTGAAGGGAATAACCGAATACGAGCCGTCTTTAATGTAATAAGATGATGATTTAGTACTTTCTGTCGTGCACGAAGAAAGATCAAAGCATGGTTTTTCTTGGGGAACGATTACGAATAGCAGGCAAGTTCAAAACAAAGTGTGCGGTTTTCTATTGTACCTTTGTCCCAATACACTCCCAAACGTTCTCGTTAGGTGGTCTACAACGATCCAGTGAAATGTGAGAGAATTCATATCCTAAAAATCTCCTCCTGCTCTTTAGGTGGCAAAACTTCTTCAAATCGTTTCGCTATCGAGATGATATCCTCATGTTCTGGACTGGTGACGAAGAGATCTAGCTGTTTTCATTAGTCGGATAACTCTATGCCTCGAATTTGAAATTCACATACGAGTGGTCAAAATCAGAATCAACTTTCTAGACCTAACTGTGTACAAGGGAGATAGATTTGAAAAGCAGCAGATTCAATATGAATGTTTCAGTAAACCCTGTGACACATTCCAATATCTCGGCAAGAGGATTCATCCACCCAAACATTGCTTCCCGGGCAGTCAAGGGTGAAGCTAATCAGATATATTCGAAACTCTAGCTCGGAATCAGAATATAAGCACAACATTGATTTTTTTCATATCCAACTACTCCAATGAGATATGAGAAATCGAAAGTGCTCAATTCTTGTCAGATATTTCATACAAAAGAAGAAATAATACTATGAGAATATGTACCAAAGACCGCGGTAACATTCCCTTTAGTCTTCAGATGACACTACTTCCCCCAATAAGCAATGCGGATATCAAACATGCAATTTCTCAGACTGGCATCATATCTGAAAATCATAATCTGAATGAAATCTTCCCCCTGCTCCCCCGATACTCGCACTTAGACGCAGCCAAAATCTAGGAGAGCGTCTAGTTAGAGCTAAGATTACAACATCAGATAAAGTCTGCTGCAATCTTCGAACTCTAATGAGCATATTCGGGACTCGGGAGGAAGCTAGTCTGCAAACTAAAAGTCACCAAATGTCCCAAACTCCTCTGAAGGATTTGCTAGATATTCTCAACGAAATGACGTCCTCTCATGACTAATGCTATGCACTTTTATGTCATTCAAAAGACATTGCGAAATATTAGTTTTGACTTTACCGACCCTCATGATCACGGTGAATAGTGAACCTATAAAAAATACAGAATTCCATGATGTAAACTCGATAGACCTACAAAACCTGCAGTAGGCCTATCAGTTCACATCGTAGGCTCCAAATTAAATACAACAAGTTGCCCTCTACCACCCTAAATCATACTAAACCAAGCCTAACAGGCCTACACGTTATACTTTATGATTTCATAAATCGAGGACGTCACAAATCTTGCTGTGCGAGATCTATTTTGGTTTAATGCCTACAACCATTTCAGTAGGCCTACAAGGATAGAGTCTAGGCATAAACATGTTTACCAAAATACAGAAGTCCTACAATCTGAAACATAGAAAACCAAACCCTCTAGCCTTGACTCTTAGTCAAACAACAAAAATTGATCGCTATCTGTACTCTCATCCTAAGTCTCATAAGCTGGTCATAGGGTCCCATCTCCGCACCCCTTACTTGTATAAAGCAAGTAGGCTTTGCTTTAATGAGTTCAAAACATGCTTATCTAATGAAGCTTTTATCTCTTCATTAATTATTATAACAAGAGAGTAAATAGCCCATTCTTTGTAAATTCGCACTCTTTGAAATCAAAATAATTTTTAATTTTTGTCACAAAGTGGACCTAATACACTAATATATTAAACCATACTGCTTTGCATCTTGGGCAAGACTTTCCTATTACCACCCCTCTCATGATTTACAGCAACCTACAATTTAATTATTTTAGCTGTTTATTCCGTTTTTGATACCAACAAGGCCCAATTAAAATAAATTTTTGTATCATGTAAATATATACGAGGGGTACTTAGGGGAAGTGGTCTTTCCGCATCTTGTGGCTATTTTAAGGTCTACTTAACACACTAAATGACATCATGCCTATTCAGGAGTGCCTTAATGATGGTGATTAATGCTCTTTTCATCAAAAATATTACCAAAAACTCAGGTAACCCAAAATTAAGGCATAGGACAAAAGTAGGCTGATGAATTAACCAACAAGATCAAAGTAATTTTGTCATAGTTTAATCCAAGGGCCGTCCTACAATAGCTTCTCTATGATTTCTCAAAAACTCTATAGAAAGCTCCTGTTGTTTTTTTTTCCCCATTGCTATTTCAAATTGGAATTGTTATGGAATGTGTTTAACTTAGCAAAACTTTACAAGCTCGTATACGCTTTCTTTGCAAACACGCAAGAGGAACTATTGCTTGGCTAAAACAAATGGACATTATTTTTCCATGAAGACAATAAATGGGGCTGTTTTATTATTACTTTACCTGCTCTCCAAAAACCGATAGGCCTAGGATAACCGAACAGCCGGGGGATTGCGGAACTCTATCACCCCCTCTTACCAACATAAGACATTGATAAATCTGTGCGACTTGTTCTCTGAAGAGTCGCCGTTTGACACCATGGTTTCAGCACTTTTTAGTTCTCTCGTTGCAAGCCATTGTTAGAATAACATAACCTTGATGAACCTTTAACAGATAGCAGACAACCCTTCCCACCCGACTGGGAGCTTTCACTACAGGAGCTTCAGAGATTGCCTGAAGAACTGTAGCAACGCCACGTACTCAGGGCGGCTGCCGGGGGGGGGGCAAGGGAGCGCCTCCCCCCCCCCCGAGAGTTCAAATTTCAGGAAAAACAGGGGTTTAGCAAATAAATTGTGTAAACATTAGTTGTTTTTTGCCTATAATGAGGTAATCGTGCAAGTTTCGCCCCGTCCTTTTTCTTTCCCTTTCTAGGATTTTACCCCTGGCGCCGCCCCTGCCAAGACGCCTGGACCCGACAACATTCCTACAGTAGTAAGTAATCTGATAGTCCTGGAAGAATCCAATATTCCATGACCCACTGTTTAGAATTTTTTGTAACAACACCTACGTGAAGACAAACGCAGGTGCCTTTTCAACATCACAAAACCGTAGAGAAATCACCCTGTCCACCACGCTGACCTCTTAAGATCAACACAACAACTCAATGCTGTTCACAGAATCCTCTTCCCATTCGCAAAGGCAAAGATCAATACTGCCCCTATATACTTAGCCCTCAGAAGGATCAAGAAATTGAGAAAAGGCTTTAACTGTGTTTGTACCTCTCCAAGGCTTTTGACAGTGTTAATAGGGATTTAACTGTCATATTCTTACCAACTACGGTGTCCCAAATGAAACTCTCAAAACTGTCTGTGAAAAGGCACAGGTTACTGCGTACCAGCTAGTTTCACTGGGCGGGTACCCAGCCGAACGTCGAGAAGGAGGGCATTACAATCGTAAGTCCCTACCCTGGTACTGTATGCCTCTACCTGTGCAAATAAATATAGAAGGGAACGGTATCTAACAAACCACCAGATAGCAAGCAGCATGTTGTTAATTTCAAGTGCCTGCTTTCGTAACTTGCTGTTGGGCATGCTTATGATGTGGCCGAAGTAGAGGAGTTGTTTGTTCTTGATTTTCTGTACAATAGTAGTCTGGCAGCTGGTGGTCTCTCGGATGGTAGAGTTTTTTTATCTTGTCTTTCCTAGAGATTTCCATGATTCGACGAAGGCAGGACATTTCAAAGAGTAGTAGTCATCCTTCTTTTTGAGAACCTGGGTCTCAGATCCATAGGTTGCTATTGATTGGATCAAGGCACTGTACAGATCAAGTTTGGTGGTGCTTGATATTTTCTGTTACCTTCCAGATGCCAGCCATGCCATGTTCTGCATACCACAAATATCAAGGCCAAATCGTCTCTTGATGTCATGAGATCTAGTAGCATCCTTGTTGATAACTCCACCCAAGTACGTGAAGGAGTCCACTTGGTTGAGAAGCTTGCCCTCAATATGAATTGAAATTGGATGGGACTCCCTGCTAATCACTTGGACTTCTGTCTTCCTGATATTGGTGGTGAGACCAAATTACTTACCAGTTGTGTGGACCTGCTTGACAAGTGTTTGGAGGTCAGCTTCAGATTCTGCCATCGGTACAATGTCATCGGTAGGGCGAAGGGTGTTGGTGATTGATCCTAGCAGCTTGATGCCAATGTCCAGATCTTCAATTGCAGTTGTGATGACTAGTTAAAGGAGGATGTTGAACAATTGAGGTAAGAGGGTACATCCCTGTCTCACACCCAGTCATTGCACGGAACCCTCGTGAGGTCGTTATCCACTTTCATTGCACTTTAAGAGGTCCTGTAGAGAGCTTGGCGGCATTCCTCATCAACGACCTTCTTTTGGTATCCAAGATGCTTCATTGCTGCCCAAATACCCTCCTGCCACACCGTAGCAGAGGAAAAGTGGTTTGTTAGCTTCTTTGTGTTTTCTGTTATCTGCCTGAGTGTGAAGAGCTGATCCACAGTGCTCCGGTCAGGTCTAAATCCAACTTGTGACTCAGAAAGTTATTTCTTCTATCCGTAGCTTCATTGTGAAGAATGGTACAGAACACTTTCCTATCTAGACTCACTAAGATACCGTTGTTATTGGCAGTCTAATTTTTCCTTCTTTTTGTATATGGGGACTATTATGGCTTTACCCTAGTCGGCAGGGATGTGTTCTAACTTCCAAATTTGATTGTGATTCGTGTAAATTCCTGGCTCTCCCGCAGCTTTAGGTTATTCGGCCGAGATGGAGTCATAGCCTGCAGCCTTCCCTTTTTTCAGATGTTGCAGGGCTACTTCTACTTCAGCTCTTAGAATATCAGGTTCAATATCATCAAGCTCTGTGCCTGGGATGCTCCCATCTGAACGTCCATGCATATTATATAACTCAGAATAATTTCCTTTCCATCTGTCTTTGATCTTTACCTCCTCAGTAAGTACATTCCCTGGTCTTTGATTGACTTCATTTGGAGTATTTGCTTCCCAGTCAGGAACTTAACAAGACTTCAGTAACAGATTCTGAATCTATTCAGCTTTACATTGTTTAGATATTCGTTTGATCTCTCTAGTTAGGTATGTAGTTGTACCTTCCATGATCTATGTTGGTCTTATCTTTCTGTTGTTTGAGATGACGTCTTTTCTCACGTAGTTATAACACATTGAAGGATAGCCACGGTTTTTGAGGCTGGTGTTTCCTGATGCCAAAGGATTTCCTAGGATGTTGTTTACATCCTAGGACATCACATTCCGTCGACATCCAAGTCGGTGTCCGAACAGTTCAATAGGAGCTCAAAATTTACCCCTATCCTGGTTTCAAAGGATTCTCTTATGTCTACATCTTTCAGTTTGGTAATGTCATATTTGGCTCTTCAGACTGGCTTTCGTTTCACTTTCAAACGGAGTTTGATGTCGGCAAGGATTAGTTGATTGTGTCCGAACCTACATTCACACTTGAAAAACTTCTTGCCATAAAACGCTACTTTTTCATCTTCTCTTGATTAGGATAAAGTATATTTTATTCTTGGTACTGCCATCCGAGGGACTCACATGTCCATTCCCGAGCTATCGTATTCTTTTTGAAAAAGGTGTTTGAGATGCGCAAGTCATTCAGTGCATAGAAATCCAGTAGCCGTTCTCTCCTTTCATTTGAATTTCCCTGTCTAAACTTTCCTAAAGTTTCATTCATGATTTCCAGTCTGTTACTACTTTGGCATTAAAGTCACCCATGATGGTCTGGATATCTGAAGAGGGAGTGGCAGCAATCTCTTCGCTGAAGCTGATCGTAGAAAGTATCATCATCAGAAGATGCTGAGGTTGGCGCATACACTAATTGTAAGATGTGTACGTAGTCAGACAGAAATTATTCTCTCGGATATTGGGTTTGTGAAAGGACTCCTGAATAATTATATTATTTTCTGGTATTAATTAAATTCATGTTAAATTTAATCATATAATTATGGTGAGGAGAAATGGAAAATATGAAACTTGAAATGTGTGTGTCAAGTAAAAGCATGACTTATATGATTGACATATGGGTGAAAACTTCCGGAGATGAACATGTCGAATATGTCCGCCATCTGAGAACAGACGAGAAGTGTCTTATCTTCGCCATTCGAGAACTCATACATAGAGGTTCTTTGTTTAACTATAGGAAGCAAGATTGCACACCCTGTTGCATAACAGAGACTTTGTGTAATTGCTATGTCAAAAACACTTCAAGCACAGGATGTGGATTCCTTTAACATGTTTCAGCGAAACTGCAAGATGATGACATGTTTCTCTTGTCTCCGCGATGTTTGTGCATCATGGGAAATTGGTAGGGACAAATTCTGTTGCAAGTTCATTTTCTCTTTGCCAGTTGTAAAGATTTCAGCAGATGGTCAGTCATCTCTAACAGAGGTGGAGAACTTTGCATACATTTGATTTATTAAATGTTATGTTCTTTATTTACAATTCTAGTAAGTTGCTAGAATTGTCAGAGCGATCACATTGGAAATTTGGAAAAACAAAGTTAATCATTAAAATTCCAGCGGGACATTTCTTCTGTACCAGTGACATTCACTTTAATGCCTGAGTACATGTATGGACAAATGTTATACCATCCAGCTGCAGTTAATGCTAGTTATACTTCAGTGTTTCTCCAAGTCTCCGAGTTTATAAATTAATCTGGCCGGTCTAGACCAAAGGACCTTTTGCGATTTCGCGAAACTAGTTGAACTGTACCAGACCAAGGATTGTGCGGCAAGATTTATTGTGGATGATTCTACAAGAGACTGGCGCACCCAACAAAAACTGGACTTTTATAAATGATGAGATGTTGTGTGTTTAATTTGTTTTAAGTAGGTAAGAAATAATGACTTTTGGGCATTGTTAATTGTGTATAGTGTGGATTAAGGTTATGTATTAAAATCATTACTTTGAATTTACAGCTTGGTCAAGTCAATCTTCTACAAATAGTCATCTGTGAATTGTTTAGGAACAACGGGAGGTTACTTTTCTGAACTTGAGTAAGTCTCCGTAACAGTTATATCCAATTAATTGACCTTTGCGCTGATTTGTTAAAGATGGTTGCACACACCCCCTCTATGGATGGATCATTTCCTACAGATAAAAAAGGTAGCCACTTCCTTTGGAAAATTCTTCCGAGTCACACAAACGGGTTCTGGGATTCCAATACTTCCCAATTTAAAATGATTCCGTCTAATCAGGGGCTCTAGGTTTTCTCTTGTGGGTATTTAACATTGGGTATTTTTGCCCCACGATGTCCTTGAACATGGAAGTTCACAAATTATAGCTTTCTAACCTTATAACGAGACAATGTATCGGGGTGTACTTGAAAACAATTGACATGATTTTAAGTTCACCCCGTACAAAATCACCACTATTTTACAATGTTGCCAGCATTTCCCAGAGATTGGAACAAAAAATTCTGATTCAGTCCCACTTCAAACTATACAGAAAACACAGCTTCAAAACCTTCCCCAATTTGGAGATCGGAGTTCTCATTTATAACTCTACTAATACCGTTCTCGTCTATATTTTATGGTTCTTCTTTCGGGAGGTAAAAACCCAGTCGTTAAATTATCCGTTTATTATAGGCGGCTTGAAACCCGTCCCCCGGGCCCAGTCCTTTTCCCCCATCAGTCTGCTCTTTGGTTAGCAGTTGCCCGGGATGTGCACTAGGGAGAAGGGACTAGACATTTCCCACGGTAGAGGCTATACAGTACCAGGGTAGGGACTTACGATGGTAATGCCCTTCTTTTCGACCTTTCGGCCAGGTACCCGCCGAGTTGGAGTAACCTGTGACTTTTCACAGGTTATAAAGACATTTAAAAATTGATGTTAGAGTACAAGATTTCTGTGTTCAAGTTTTTAAATTAAATTGAACATTTGTAAATCATGAAAAGATATAACGTCATGTGTAATTCATAGTTAAATTAACACAAATTAGCACCCTCATCATCGCCAAAGCCCATCAAAGTGCCATGATATTCTTTGTTTTGACAGGTGCACGTTTTACTCCGAAATCTGAACAGTAAGATTTAAAAACCGGTTGCCATAATATTTAATGTATACATATTTTAGTTAGAACTTTTAATATCAAAAGGTTTTTATATAAAGACTTGACAAGTTGACACTTTTGTAATATCTGCTCAATAACCCCCGGTTTGGGACAAGAATATCATGTATACCGTGTGTCGATAAGTGATAATGGGCACTCATGTGACCAGCATCGTTAGTTTAAATGCAGATTATTTCAAATCTTCTGATCCTTGTGTACAAAGCAGGTATTTCAAATTCAAACCACATACCCTGAGAAATTCCCTTCAGGGAAAGTTGTTTTGAATATGATATAGGTCTACGCATGACCATTTTATTTCGCTCAAATGAATGGCCTATAGGTTTGTGGTATTTTTATCTGAAATCTATTGGAAAAACTGATTTAAAATAATCAGCTTTCATATAAATATCGTTCGTTTTGAAATTGAGCCAACCCGACATATAATTTGGAAGTTATACCAATCCTTTCAAAGTAGGTCATGTCAAAATCCGCTCGGCTAGCATTAGAGAAAGCGATATTTTGTAAAGCGACGTTGAAGTGAAAATGTATTACATTGTACGTCCAAAGGCCAGGGGAAGGGGAGGAGCTACCTGTTTGATAACCCCAGACACAAGCGTAGAAGCTCGTAGAGGAGGGGGATCAATGTCATTTCTTTCTCCTTTAAGTAAATTTAGAGTGACTTTTTAAAATAGGAAATGTGTAAAAAGTGTGTGTTTAGTTTTGTTTTAGTTAATTAACTATCCAGTCTCCCCTTTCGTTAAGAAATTTTAGAATCCACCCCTCTGTTTTAGTGCGTGCTAGATATGCAGTTTCCTCCAGATACTCCAAGCTTTATTTACTAATTATTAAGGATTTTTCAAGGAAGCATTTATATAGAAATTAAAGGCACTATCAGTGATTTTATAAATCAGAAAGACCAAAAAAAATCATCAAACATCAGATTTTTACATGTCTGGAACAAGTATTGGTATCCTAACATACCTTAAGTGATAGTACCAAACGCAGCCTTATAACAACACACAAGTGAATGGAGGTTGATTTCCTTTAATATTGCCGTTTTCTTCGTTTTCTCTAAATTTTTCATTTAAAAAAAAATACTTATGGGAATTCTGTAGATTTATCCTTCACTCTTAAGGTATTCCAGCAAATTTCAATTATTTTGACTCTTTTGGGTGAATCACTGATAGTGCCTTTAAACAATTTTTTCAACGCTTGTTGACGGATTTCAACGTGGGCTATTTCGACATCGACAAGGGGGTATAGGGATCTTAAAACCGGTTGTTTCTCCTAACTGCACGTGTAGCTTATCTTTGCACATCTTCTGACATAAAAATCCCCGGTCCCGAAATTCTCGAAGCTGTCTTAAACTGTCTTTTTTGTTTGTTGTTGTTGTTGTATTTTTTTTTTTTTTTTGCTTATTAGTCTTGTCACACAATAATTCTTCTCCGACCTGCTGCCGTACGCTATCACCCTCTCCTCGCCATCTTGGTCCTGTGACAGCACAGCCCCTATTGCAAACATACTGCATGGCGTCTGTGTCCAGGATGAACTGACCCTGTGGCCGTGGGTAAGGGTCGGCGCCCCGACCAAAGCCCCTTTCATCCTCGAAAATGCTTCCTAACAATCTCTTGTCAACTCCAAGTTAGCCTTCTTCTCCGTCAATCGATGAAGTGGAGCTGCAATCCCAGCAAAACCATGGATAAACCTACAATAATACGAAACTAGTCCCAAGAAATTAAGCACTTGTATCGGTGTCGTAGGCGTTGGCCAATCCCCCACTGCCTCTGTCTTGGAAGGATCCGTCTGAATGTCCTCCTCGGACACCACGTGTCCCAGATACACTAGTATGTCAGCCACTTTGAAAAAGGACTCTAGTTTTCGAGTTAGGGTAGGTGGTCGAGTAGAAAAATGCCAATGGTACCAGGTGTTATGGACATATGTGGGGATCATCACCTGGGTGGATGTAGAAATCAGAAGTGGTGCAATTCTTTTTTATGGGCAAAAAAGGGTCAAAATTGACCCAAATTAGGTAAAAATCATAGAATGGTGATTTATTTATTTCAACTTCATATTGAAATGTAATACTGTTTAATTCCCCCACTATATAGCTGTAGATTCAAGAAGAATTTGAATGTTGGAATCTGGGGTTAATTTTGACCCCAGAAAGGACCAAAAAGGGGTGAAAATTGATCCAAATAAGGTAAGAATCATAGAATGGTGATTCCAACTTCATATTAATGTAATAGTATTTAATTTTTCCCCACTATGTAGCTGTAGATTCAAGAAGAATTTGAATGTTGGAATCTGGGGTTATTTTTGACCCCAGAAAGGGCCACAAAGGGTCAAAATTGAGCCAAATATGGCAAAAATCATAGAATGGTGATGTATTTATTCCATCTTAATTTTAAAATGTAATAGTAGTTCATTTGCCCCACTATATAGCTGTAGATTGAAAAATAATTTGAAGGTTGGAATCTGGGGCTATTTTTGACCACAGAAAGGGCCAAAAAGGGATCAAAATTGACCCAAATTAGGTAAAAATCATAGAATGGTGATTTATTTATTCCGACTTCATATTGAAATGTAACTATTTAATTCCCTCACTGTATAGCTGTAGATTCAAGAAGAATTTGAATGTTGGAACCTGGGGTTATTTTTACCCCAGAAAGGGCCAAAAAGGGTCAAAATTAACCCAAATATGGTAAAAATCATAGAATGGTGACGGGTAAAATGGGTAAAACAAGGAAATTTGGTATGCATATGTCTCAATATTAAGGCTGGAATTTCAATAATCAATTGCCAATTTCAAACCTATATTCACTTTTATTAGTAGTGACATCCAAAATTGAAAACTATGGACAACTTAATGGTCAAATTACACCCGATTTGGTCAAAATATATTAACCAATTAATGCATGGTTTACATACCTGCAGTCTTGCGCTGTTAAAAATGTTAAAATTGGTAAATAATGAACAATATCAGACTTGTAACCAGGGGAGGGTCGGTGGGGCTGAAGCTCTCATTCTAAAAAGCCCCTTAACCCCTAAAAAAGCTTAAAAAGGCCAAAGATTTTGCGAGCGAATAGGGTTTATGTTTTTTGTTAAAAAAGGGTAAATATTTGGTAAAAAGTCCACTTTTGCCAAATTTCCCCCCTTTGTAATTTTGGGGGACCACATTTTCCCCTTTGTAATTTTTGGGGAAGTCCCCTTTTGGAAAAAAAATCGCCCCTCTCGTAATTTAGTGTTCCTTGTACTGACATTCGCAGTGAAAAACTTTGAAAAGGGATCAAAATGGTTCAACCCAAACTGGTCAAAATTTAACCCAATACGGCACAATTTCAGTCTTTTTTCCTGAAACTACTATAGGTAAAAACAAATATTGTATCCAGTAGGTGATTACTGAAACAGTTGGTCTTTCAGAATGAAAGCTATCCTAAAATGTTGTTAAATCAGATCTTTTGGTTTATTTCTGCCCTGAAATTATCACAAATGTTTTACTAGTATGGTTAAGTATAATATGAAAGTCTGTTTTCTCCAGAGCAACTAAGATTGCCTCCGACATTTCTGTGTGGAAATCCTCTTACTGTATGGTGCAGAAACATTGACAATGAAGGGGGAGCTAGCTGCAGGACCCTTTAAAATGGCGCTTATACCAGACAGCTCATGCGAATTGAAAATATCTCCTGAAAAAAACAGAAAAAACATCCTACCGAACATCGGATCTATGGTGAAATACCTCCTATCTCCACAATTGTGGCACATAAGAGAGCACAGTTCGGTGGGCATTGTTTTAAAGTCAAGGACCAGATTATATCAGACTTTTATTCATGTCCAAGTAGAGGTAGCAGATCACTAACCAACTCTTATATGCTATGCAGCAGAGATACCAACTTTTCTTTGAAGTGGGAGCAGCAATGCATGATAAAGACGTTTTGCAAAGAAGTACGCCACGGATTTCGACAAAAGTCGAATGTTGATGATGATATTGTCCACTTTTGCCAACACGGCGATTGTTTCGTCAATGCAAATCTATGTGGTTGCCAGCTGACGAAAAGGGCAAACATTTGTCTATTCCAATTACTTCTCAAAACATTAACTTCCACAGTATAAATGGCCAAATAAACCTTTTAAAATTCACTCTTTGGGGTCTATTTTGACCTCTTTTTGGCCCTTTTCTATGTCAATTTTGGATTCCAAATTTAATTAAAGATCCACTCGCTAATAGCTCGTCCCCGGGATCCACAGATTTTTAACGGGAATGAATTCGAAGTAATAATCTTTTTGTGTCTGAGAAATGTACTATTTGTCTCATTTTACTCTTGGTGAAATCGTAGGACTTAATATTTTGAGTGAAATTGTCATATAATTTATTATTTTTTTACACAGTATTCCCTATACATCCGGTTTTTATCCCTCATCTAAAACTGTTGAAATGATAGGGACACGATAATTACCAGATGGGTATTGGAGTCAGGCGATTCAATCACGATGAAACTTTAAATTGGACTATATATTGCTCTTTTGGGTGTATCTTGACCCAAATGTCAAAATTTATAGTTTTAATTTACTACCAATATATTAATTGACATGTGTACATTTGAGAAGTTTTAAAATGCATAGACGTGGAATATTACATGCCATTTTTAACTTTTCTGTCTCATATTTTGGGTCCATATTGACTTTTCTTCCTTTTCTAGGTCATTTTGACCCCTATTCAAACTTCACACTCTCTTGACTCCAATGCTATAGGGGAGTGGAGAAAATGAAAATACTACTCTGCGTTATATAAAGTTGAAATACAAAAGCACCTTCTATGATTAATTCCCCTTATTTGGGTATTTTACAGTCCCTTAGTTGACCCTTTCTGGGGTCAATTTGACCCTAGATTCCCACATTCCAATTCTTCTTGAATCTTCTGCTATGCAGTGGGGAAAATGAAAAACTAGGTTAAGGTTTGGAATAAAAATACAATCCCACATTTATGATTTTACCCTCCTTTGGGTCAAATTTTAAACCCTTTTAAGCCCTTTCTGGGGTCAATTTTGACTCCCAGATTCCAATAGTCAAATTCTTCTGGAAATCCATCCACAGTTTAGAGCCGGTAAAATTAAATACTATTACATTTTATAGGAATTGGAATAAAATACATCACCATTCTAAAACGTCTTTACCTTATGTGGGAGTCAATTTTGACCTTTTGGGTCCCATAAAAATTGCACCACGTCTGATTTCTATACCCCCCAGCGATGATCCCCATATAAACCTAACAGTGGTAGCAATGAATTTTTCGACTCTTCCACCTACCTTGCCTTGGTGTCCCAAAACTGTCCGGGCTTGAACGTCTATTTTGAGATTTAAGCTTTTTAAGTGTCACTCTAATAAAACCTATACACGAGTAAGATCCTGAAAAACAAAGCCTAGAGATTTTGAAAGATATTAATATTTTGTGCAGGTGGTGATGGATGACTGAAAATGATGAATGCAATTGAAGAATGTTAATTGCTTTTTTGTGATATTTCATAATATTTTTATTTCCTTGACACACACACAACACATAAAATGAACAAATATCAAACTCCATACAAGACAATAAAAACTGACAGTCCAGTGAAAGATGTGTTTAAGGTCTACATTCAAAAATCCTACAGGTACAACATATCTGGGCAACCCTGCAAAGGCTAAAGATTAACCTGACCAACATCTCTCCCCCAAACCAACTCCGCGCGTAGAAACAACTTAACACTTACGTGAACTCAAGGGGGGGGGTTCCTAGGGACCCTCCAATTTGTTTTTCGCGCTGGCCGCTTTGCGCGTGGGAATTGTTGCGCCGAAATTTTTTGTAAGTGGTCACAAACTTTAAATTCGGCTTCTTTTCATACAACATAATTAAAATCGGGGCCAAGCCGTTAATGAGTTAATTAGGAGGTCCATTGAACCCCCCCTTGGGCACTAAACGGAAGTCCATAATCTGAGAATATTTATAAAAATCAAAACCGACCCATTTTTTTTTGGCTGATTATTGTTCAACACAGACATAAAAGTAAACAATTAATTAGTAACGTAAAAAAAATTTACCCTTTATGTGCTGAAAACAAACAAGTTCATTGTTGACGTTGCCTAAAACCGAGTTTACTGTACAAAGTCTATGGGAAAATGACGTGTATTTTGCAATCCCCGTAAAAAATACAGGATTCACTAAAACTGCCAAGTTTTGTGTTTAAATATGGTGTTATTTGGGTCTTCTAGAGTAGATATCAAATAAAATAGTTTTCCATAAAGATTGATGTAAGCAACAAAGCTCATTTTGAAAATTTCCGTTTTTCTAACCCATTTTTCGCGTGTTTGGTGAAAAACAATGTTTTGCCCCATAAGGGCCGCCCCAATAACAAATTTTCTTTTTATTGCTGATTTGGGGTTTCTTATTACTCTCCCACATGTGGTCTAATTTCGTCCAAAATTTCCCCCCGGGAAAGTGGTTTCCGTGGGGTGCGGGGGGGGGGGGGTTTTTGTTTCCCATGAACCCCCTTGGGCACCAACGGGAGGGAAAACCCCTTGGTCACTTAGTGTTAAAACACCTTATGAAAATCTAAAACCAGACATGTTGTATCGTGTTCCCTGCATGCTTGGAATAATTGGGTTGGTGGTGGGGGAAATAAAATCCATCTAACATGATCCCCCCATAATTGCCCCGATAAACTGTTTAAGAAATATCTACCCACTGTGCATTACAAGTGTTCACTAAAGACCAATTCTCAGCTTTTTTGGGGGGAGGGGGGGCACACACACTAGAAAGCCCCATCTCCAACTTGTGCACGTTTCTGGTCCCTTGCATCTACAATCTTCACAGCCTTTATCGTCCATGGATACATATACAAAAATGATATCTCAATCCCTTTTCCATTATCGGCTCATTGCGTCGAGTCGTACAATTATTGCAAATCCAATTCGTAAACGCTACCCAGACCCTTTTAAAAGAC